>JAVJIF010006132.1:0-167677 GCA_038442645.1 Agave tequilana | reverse complement strand
TCACCCTCTCTTTCTTCTCTTTCGAGTTGGGTTACAGATTAATCACGAACATGAGCAAATGGATTCGAACGAGTTCTTAAACTAATCTAAGCTTGTCAAAGAACTACAGATACAGTGAAACTTAAATCAAGTTAAACACTGGGATTCGAGATAAATACTAGGAAAAGATGATGACAGGAGTTGCTAACCATCTGGTTTGATAAGAGGGCAATCATAAGCATCAAGATTGACCAACCAGTCCCATTCAATATCTTGAAGCAATATGGCCGGGATAATCGCATTGTTGGATCTTGGTCAGGCCGTCTTTCATAACAAGGTCAGGCTCAGCGTGCATCTCGACGTTTCTGACAATTGAGAAGACGGGGTGGCTGTCAATGTAGTCGAAGAGCAGTCGGCGCTCAGTGAAGTAGGCTGTCATGCCAAGATGCACAATGTAGACATTGGGGGGGTGATAGACGGCCTGCAGAAGGCTTTACAGCCTTGACCCATCGCCGGCCGAGCCACCATAGATGCAGTAGGCGAGGCGGGGAGGAGGGCGGTGCTTGCTTGCAGGGGAGGAACAGAGATGAGGGGAGGAATGGGGGAGGAGATGTCATTGTAGGACAGGAAGGAGATCATGAGGATGGCCACAGAGAGAAACAACTGAAACAACTGTCTGAATTCTGTTGTGAGAAGTTATCTCTAAGACTGTACAGTATAATTTCTATGTTTTCTTAAAGCATTGAGTCATAAAATTTCAAATAATAAAATTAAATACATTGGATGCAAAACCTAAATGAGAAGATTAGACATTTGAATCAAATACACAATTTTCTTTCTTTCTTTTTTTTCCCCTCTTTTCTTAATAATTGTATATAAGGATTCCACGTGCCAACGAGACCCTGTTGGGTGTGGCATTTCATCGAACACGTCATGGGCCAAAAAGATAATCTGGAAGAACACTTCAGGTTGATCCTGGTTGTTCAGATACAACAACAATCCAGCATATAGCAATCTAGCTAAAACCAAAAAAAAACTAGAAACTCTCGAGTGGGAAACAATTGTCCGAGTATCATATACAAGTGCATGAAACATGTTTGATCCTCCCACAGCTTTGTAGTCCCGAGTTAATCTGCTTATGCAACGGCCTCAGCTGTCGAGAGCGCCAAGTGCTTTCATGTCCTCCAAGAAGGCCACGTAGGAATCATCGATGCTCTGTCCCTTGGGTGCTGATGGAGCTGCCACTGCCGCAGCCGCTGATTTTCCGGCAGCCACTGGACGGACTGAAGGCTGAGGAGCTGATGCTGATGCAGACAACTGAGGCTTTGGTTTTGTTTTCTGAACAGCAGTTTCTCTCCTCACGCGGACAGATGCGGGGACCTGACACAAGATGGAAAGTATAACAGTAAGAAGATGAGCACCCCCGACAACAAAAGTGGCTTTGAGTAGCTAACACATTCGGAAAATTCACAATATCTTTCTCAAACTTCAAATTTGCCATTAAAGAAAGTGAGCAGGTAAGATGATCATTTCAAAATCTTTCATCCTTTATTACCATAATGAAGTTTACTTTTCATTGCATATGGCATGCACTCTCATGATGTAACAGCATTCAGATTAACCGCTATGATAGGTTGCTTTGGCTTAGAAATTTCAATTGAAGTATAAAATACTAATGTTGTTCGAGCAAAAAATTGCAAATAGTAAACAAATGGTACACAGAGAAGCTTTCAACTACCTAGTAAGAATAAAAGCATGAAATCACCTGTCATTTAATTGAAACTAAATAAAAAATGCAAGATATTGTAAGAACAAAGTTTCAAAAATCACATCAACTATATTTCTCATAAATAATGTGATCTAATTCATGCTGGAATTTTGGCAAGGCTCCTTTTAGCAGCATTGTAATTTAAATGGCTAAGTTAACCCGGTTCAAGGAAGCACATTAGTAAAATGGCTCAAATGTAGCACATACTACATAGCCTAGCAAACAAGAAATCAAGGTACTGTACCAGAACGAAGAACACCGTGTAGAAGATAAAAGACATCATCATGGCAATGGCACATTAACTACGAATATGCAGGAGCATTTCCTAGCAGCAATCAAATATTTGAGGAAGGAAAAGTTTCAAATAACAGCAGAAATAGTATCTACTATCATATGGAAATTAAATGAAGTGACATGTAGTTTCCAAACAATACTAAGGAAACTCTAGAATGGCACTTTTCACTCACCATCGCTGTTAGTTCTGGGGTATGCTGTGCTAGTGGTCTCTTGACAACTGTTGATGCCGCTGACTTAACATAAGATGGCTTCTGCGGTGGAGTGGGCCTATAGGCAGAAAGGTCATCCTCTGGAGCAAAAGGGGGCCTGAATTCACTGGTCTCAAAGCCGGTGGTCCAGGAGGCATAGCAAAAGGTTGCCTTGCAATTGATGGGGGATCATTCCAGGAGGAGGAGGAGGAGGAGGAAGTTGATTAGGGATCCCAGGCACAGGCAGGGGAGGCCTCATATCAGGTGGGGGTGGAGGATAGCGGACAATACCAGGGGGCAACATGTCCGGTTGAAGAGGGGGAGGAGCAAGGGAAAGTCTGTGGGGCATTGGCGGTGGCTGCCTTGGAGGAGGAGGAGGCGGTGGCAACGGCATTGTCTTTGAGTTGTCCTTCATGTCTGACCCACTGTTGGAATTAGTTTCTGTGAGAGTGGCTCCAGATTGATCATTTTTTGGTTTAGGCGCCAATCCAGGAGGCAGTAGCGGTGGAGGGAGTACAGTAGTAGCCTGCAAAAAAAGCCACTTTTTTTGTTATTACGCAGATTTGGTATATCTACAGTATGAAGAAAAGGCAGGTAAAAATTGTAACGGATTATGATCTAAAACTGTAAGTGTACTCCAGAAATTAACATGATCATCATCAACTGTGAACATTCCTTTAGGATCAAAACTTATTGTCTTTCACAGTGAACCAAAAGCAACGTTTTTCCTACCTCAAATACGTTGAAAAATAATAATAATATTAAGACCGAACATGTTCAGAGAAATAGAAGAATAAAGAATACAATTCTCTTTGTGAAGTGTTGAGCAATTTAAAACTTCAAAAATAGTCCTGAATCTTTTAGTGACTAAACATAAACTCTCTCACACCATATTTTCTCATGGTTTATCTCATGAATCATGGAAAACAGAGAGCTAAGACAAAGATTGGATGCAGTTTACCATCTTTCACTCACAATGGTTGAGCAAGTGCTTCCAAAATAGATAGACGTAGCTATCTCAATAGCCCGTGATCGCGCATGTGAACTACTTCCATTTAATTCCACAGTAAAACATAAAATTCATAATTTCATAATTTTGCATCCAGTGAATGAGAAATATCTTATCATTTTGTATTTAATTAGTCAAGAATGGCATTTCTATAATCTACAATCTATAGCTTGAAAAACTAATGTAAGCTCTTGTATTTTTTAGTTCATCAAATAATTTATTTTATTTTAAAAAAGAATAACTTTTTATCTGTGATTAAGTTCTTCTTTTCAATGTTCTTCAGGTAGAAAATTGTGTGCAAGTCACATGTCAAATAAATTTACGTATCAGAGAAACGAGGGTAAGTGAGCTAATAATAAACTTTACATGTGCATGTGAGCGTGAACCAAGGTACATAGTCAAACAAAAGGCGAATGGGGAAGAAAGTTCATGACAAACAGATACAAAATAATACATCACAAACTTACCCTATCCGATTCTATGCCATCAACAATTGTATTTTTATTTTTGTCCATTTCTCTTCTGGCTGTGCCCGGTGGAGCGGGTGGTGTTGGACGTTGGAGGGGTGGTGGTGGAGGCGGAGGAAGTGGTGTGTGGCCTGAGACTAATTCTCTAGGAGGCCCTGGAGGAGGTGGTGGTGGTGGAAGCGGGGGTGGAGGCAATGGATCACTTGAATTTGCAGTTGGTTTGGGAGGAGCTGGAGGAGGGGGCAGTAAAGGTATTGGTGGGGGTGCTGTACTAGAATCATCAACAGAATTCAATTCACTGGAGCCTGGTAAGGGTGGCAGAGGAGGGGGAGGCGGTACAACCAGAGAGCCGTCTTCTGACTCTGACTTTGAAGATGATGCTCCCGCACTTGAAGACAGTGGGATTCTTGGTCCTACAGGGGGGAAAAGGTCATGAGTTAAACAGCAACAATCTTATAATGGCAGAAAAACAAAGAAAAAGAAACTAGAAATATTGATAGGACTATGACCTATTGAAGACTTGTACATGGGAGGTTTTCCAGGAGGTGGTGCTCCAGTTGGGTTCAGCGTAGGATGATAATAGACTGAATCCTGCATCCATAAACTGATTAGCATTTCATGGAGAATGTGGGTAGTGATGTAACTATTACTAGAGCCGAATACCTCAGGCTTTGGGTGTTTAACTCTATCCTCTTCCTCTGCAGTTGTTCGCCTCCTTGGGGGGCCTAAGTGGCTGAGGAAATGAATAACATGTCATGCCAAAAAGAAAGAAAAAAATCACATAATACAATCATATACGATTCGTGATAAAATAGAAACAATGAATATAGATCACCTGAACATCACCGGTGCCTCGCCTTTATCACGCATTTTCTCCTCGTATTCCTGTTCAAAAGCTAAATTGTGTAAAATATAATTTCCAACAGAAAGTCAGCAATTCTAGAGAATTTCGAAGATTCATGCATAGCAGTAAAGCATCATAATTGACGTGATATATATGATAAAGAGTAATAGGAAATTGCTACATGATTAGACCGTGTAAATTTAAAACAATGTGGAAAATCTTTGCAAGAGCATCCAGAGACTATTTCAGAGGCAGATTATGACCTAATGAACAAGAGTACAAAATTAAACCTGCGATTGCTACAAGAATCAGGTCACAGGGGTCAGATATCCAATATTGTTGAGAATGGGATAGACACCAAGATACCTTGTAAACACGATATAAAAGAATGATCTGAGAGGCGAGAGATGTAGGAACTGAACAAATCACATGGCAGCTGTCTAAATTTAAAAAAATTAACTAATATATGTCGGAAAGAAGCAATAGCATGTAAAACAATAATTCCACAGATCTCCAAAAGTAAGATAGTATGTGAATATTCGTCTGTTGCATGGTCAAGTACCTACCAGTAAAGTTAAAACAAAAGTACTGACTTAATGGAAAAAGGGCATCCCACAGGTGCCCATTGAGAAACATTTCTAGACAGATTATACAAATATTTTACCCATCTATACTCCATGTCTGAAATGATACCCGCTCATATTGAATCAGGACTCAAATTCATGTTTTTTGAAGATATCCACTGACACACTGATATACTATTGAGAATAAAGGGATAATAAACAAAGGCTAATTTTACATTACTTCTTGACAAAAGCACAGGGCAGGGATGTAAACATGGAGAATATCGCTTAAGCCGATCCTATTTGCCAGCCCCCATCTTATCAGTTCCATTTTGGCCATTTCTCCATGTGATTTGTCAATTACAAGGTGCAGAGTTGCACATAATTTTATGCTCCCTATAATGATAAGTAAATGTGGGTGTCTGATGAGGACATCACACTAGTTTCTAGTTGCTTCTATGCCTTACTTTATTTTTGAGTTGGTGCTTTCTTTTATTGTGTTTTAATACCACATCGATTATATCTGAAAACTGCACATTTGTAAAGCCTATAAATAGGCTCCCTGACTTCTTTATGTTGTGGTAGACAATGAATGAAATAAAAATTCCGGTTTAAATTTCTTCAGCCATTGAGTTCTTGAGATTGAGGTGTGAAACCCGTAGAGTAAGGGGAGTGAAGCCCGTGGTGCAAGAGGTGTCAAGCCCAAATTTATCCACTTCTTCTATTTTCTTATTTCTTAAACTCTAATTCCTCTTTCTAGTTCTTTCAAAACCCAAATTCCCAATTTGTAGATTGAAGGTGATTGCGATCCGCCCGTTTACATCAGTTTGCCATCAGAACTTTGGTCCCAATCCCCTTCAAACTTCTTCGCTCTTCTCCACAAACCCTAGCTTTTTTTAAAAAGGTAGAAAAAAGAAAAAAAATCAGCTAAAAGCCCTCAGATCTGTCCCAAGAAAAAAGAATCTGTAGCAAAATTCCCCCAAAATACATCCTAAATTCACCAAAAAAAAAAAATAGCCACTGCGCCCTGTTCATCTTTTTCCTCTCTGACATCAACACCTCCCTCCTTCACTCAGAAACCCACAACCCTAATCACCGCCGCCACCTTCCCCTGCCACCGTCTTCATCCTCGTCGCCGGCGACATCAACCTCCACGACCTCCTCCTCCGTCCATCTCTACCAACCGCCATCTCCCAAAACACCCTCCTCTTCATCTCCTTCTTCTTCCTCCCCTAACCCATCGGCAACAACCCTAGAAACTCCTCACCACCGCAATTTCACACCCATCTCAAGATCTCACTGCCACATCTCCTTACAGCCTTTGTCGCGTCATGTCGACGACTTCGGCACCTTCCACCACTCTTCGATCTCCATCACCGTGGATCTCGTCGACTGAGCCTCCCCCAACCTCGAGAACAACATCCTCATCCTGCAAGATCCCTCTCGCAAGATTCCCCTCCCGCCGATGCTGACTGTCTCCTCATCCACCTCCATCTTGCCGTCGATCCAAAACAATCAGATCCTCGTCACAGACATCATCGTCGTCGTCGTCATTGGATCGCCGAGATCTCGTCGTCGCCTGGTCATCCCCGCCGCCTCGCCAATTGTCATCGACCTCGTCTACGACAACAACAGTTGTAGTCGTGACAGTTTCCGCCGCCAAGAACTCCGCTGACTGTAATCGAAGAGATCATGTGAAGAAATATTTTTTGGGTTTAAGTTTTCAAACCCGTAAAGAACCCGACCCGCTCGCAACCAGATCCAGCCCGGTTCACTTTTGCTGACATCACCTGCTGACGTCATTGACTCGACGAGCCGTTCCCTAGCCAACTTTGAGCCGCTTACCATCGCCTCAAGCCGAGCCGACTCAAAGCCGCAGGCACCAACCCGAGCCGACTGAACCGCTGCTGACGTCATCGGCTCCACGTTGACATCATCGGTTCTTTGAGCGGCACTGTACCAGCAGTCTGCACAGTTTTAATTCAGAGCCCGTTTCAGGCCCGTTTGGAGTCCGATTCGAGTTCCGTCTGAAGCGTTGGATGCGTGACTAAGTCTAGGAGATACTGAGAAAAGTTTGCGGCAACTAGATAGCATATCTGACCTCCACGAGCCCATGTTCGGTGTCGATACTGTTCGTACAACATAAGAGTAATGTTTCGGGCCCACAATTCCAGCCCGATTTGAGCCCAATTCAAGGAATTTTCTTCTATTTCACACTACTGCTATTCTAAGACCTTGTGCATGATATCAGCTATTCGACATGAGTACTTCCCCGAGGATTCTTAGAGGACTTTTGTGTTTGGGCGTGAACGACTCACCCTCAGGTGATATCCTAACTTGAGTTGAATTGATAGTTGTTAAAGTACTTGTAACTGCTATTTGGATTGTGATAACCTGTTGGTTGAATTGATATTTGCTTCTATCTAGTGGTTGCATCAGTGTTTGTCATTTTTCATCATTTTCAGAGTACATTTTCTTTGCATGTAGAACTTGAACTTTTAAGATATTTTTATTTTTTCACTTAGGGGCTGTTTGGTTGCAAGGAAGTGGGCGGAAGTAAGGAAATAGGGAAGTATAATTGCTCACTTCCCTATCTATCCAAATACCGGAAAAGGAAAATAAGAAAACCTCTTTTCTTTTTATCTTTTCTCTTTTACACAACCATTTCCTCACTTCCAGAGTGCTACAGTTAATTTTGTGGTCATGTAAATCACATTTGTAATAAATTGTAGCACAAAACAGTTAATTTTTTTACCATGTAAATCTCACTTGCATTCTAATTACAGTCTATTTTTTATTTTTCTTAATTAATTTTTATTTTAATATTATTTTACGGTCAACTTTGTGGTCAACTTTTCCACTTCCACTTTCACATTACCATCCAAACACCGGAAAAGACAAAATATTTTTCAAATCACACTTCTCAACAACATCCAAACACCGGAAAACTTACTAACCAATTCCCAAGTTCCAAAGGGAATTATTACTACTTCCTCAATTCCTCACTTCCTCACTTCCACCTTAACCAAACATGCCCTTAGTGTATCCATTTAGTTTACTTGAGTATAGGATACTTCACAACATCTGCTTGTTTATTTGATTTTGCATTTGTAGCCAACATGATAGTCAATATTATAAGAATCACCTCTTAGACCAGTCATACAACCTCCGTCAGGGTCATATGTTCGTTCAGGATTACATAGCCATATTTGAGGACTTAACCAGTCGTAGTGATGTGAGAGAACATCGTTATGAGACTATAACTATATTTGTTTGGGTTTAAGGCCAAAATAAGGCATGCTATGATCACTGGCTCTTATGATTTAGACACCGTTTAAGAAGCATTTGATGTCTTAAAGATAGACTTGTCTTTCAAAACATTAGTCAATGCCAAGACCTGGTATTTTAAGTGTGAGGGATATGGACATTATGATTATCAGTGGCCCTCGAAAAATCAACATGTTAGAAATGTGCCTAGTGATGATTTTGACAACTCAAAGGTTGTTGAGGGTGCCAACATTCCTTCTAAGACTGCTAGTATAATTAAAAATATATCAGTTGGTTCCAACACTCTGATTATTGAGAAGAGTCATGTTTCTTATGAGGGTACTAGTGGAGTAGTAGGTACGAAAGTCGAGTCCGGTACACCCTTAGATGTTGACGCCCATGCTCAGGATAGTAGTGAGTATGCGACTAAATTAGCAGAGTCTAGTGTCACTAGTCAGATCTCTAGGTATTCATTTGCCACAGCTTTGATATAGGATGATATTGAGCACGAGACAGTTGATTCTACTGTCATTACATCTAGTGGACCTTCTGAGTTCCCTCATGCTGAGCACAGTTTTATAGTTGTTCCAATCGATTCATCGTCTAGTGATTCACCTAAGATCCAAGCCATAATCCAGCAGTTAGTTTCTAATGCTTCTTTTATTTTCTGGTTATTTTGAGTTTGTGTCTGAGTCCAATATACCTCCATTTGCGGGGTTATATCTGTGTCCTCTAGGCATCCCAACTATATCCTTTTCTCATCTTTAGAAATTATGCCTAGAGTGCCTATTGCATTGCACTTACTTGTTGCACATATTGATATCACTAGGCCGATAGCAATTTGCAATGACACCTAGAAATTTATTGCATCCACATATTATTTGATAAAAATTTGCAATTGATAATAAGGTGATGGTTGCGAGTCACATTGAGGCCGTGAGGAATTTGCACGCCTGGCGTACAGATTTCGATAGAATTCTGAAAAGTTCTTTCATTGCATACGAGTTGGATATTCTATGAGATCCCGGTATCAGTTTTTTCTTCAGCAAGGATGATGCGCCTCTATCTACTATCGGTGCCTTGATTAAGCTACCCTCTTTTACAGTCGATCCATCACAAAGACCAGCTCCACCTCCACCACCATGGTCTCGGTGTGATGTACCAGTACTGCTGTCATGACAACCACCTTGGCCTGATTGAGGTGGTTCGTAAGGGGAGCCCTCACTCGACAAGGTCGAGTTTCTCCCACCCCGGGGAAAATAATGAGGGCATCACACCTGTTTCTAGTTGCTTCTATGCCTTGTTAGGATTCTGCCTTATTTTCAAGAGGAGATGATGGTCCAAGAAGATCCGATCGTGTTGAAGAAGATGATGGCTTGAAGCAAGAAGCAAACCCAGATGGTACTGATTAGTCCACTTATATAGGTATTAGTCGACTAACACACAATCCTAGTCAACTAGTGTGTCACCATGAACGTTTGCAATTGTTAGTTCTAGGACGTGCTTTGCATGCAAAATTACACCATGAACCCTTATCAACATTCAGTGTTTTAAAAATCGTTCCAGGCACCCGTCTAGGCCTCGCCTGGGCTGAGGCAACCCTTGGACTGCCATGGGTGGGCCACTTTCTGGATTTTATTTTTTAGTTAAGCGAGTTGGCTTTGCTGAAAATTTGTTGTGAGTTATCTAAAAAGTAGGGCATGAAATTTTTCTTCTTTTTTTATGATTTTAATGTTTTTGAATAGGTAATACACCTAAATAAATTTTCAAAATTAAAAAAAAAAGAAAAAAGCCTAGGTCTCACCTAATCCCCGCCTAGGCCTCTGCGTTAACCCCCAGGCCTGCCACGTAGCGCCCTCTACCGCTTTCTTAAACATTATCCACATTTGACAAAATTACCGTTATTAAAATATAAAGAACACTGAGCACATCACAACATGGAATTTAAGAGATTGCTAGACGTGGAATTTTAATAAGCTGGTATCCGTCAAATAACTAGTAATTTAATAGGGATCAGATCGAAGACAAGAAAATAAGACATTTAACAATGACATACCACAATGGAAACGCTTTTGTAAAAGGAAAACAAAAATATGTTCTAGTCACATAACATTGATTGAAGTGCTTGGACAGCAAAATAGATATATAATAAATAAATGGCCACCAACATGTCTGGAAAAAAGACTTGCCTTTCTTTTCTTCATAACTAGGTTTAAAGTGTCCTCAAGCTGCCTTTTCTTATGTTTTCTTGCCTTGTCAAGAGCACCATCTGCTTCTGCACAACCAGGAACTCATGTTAATACTGTCCATACACCATTAATAAGCATTGAGGTTGCTTACATTAGTAATAATTAACTTAAAGAAAAGGCGGAGAAAGAATTAAGTGATATTAACGGCAGAAAGAAAATATGTACAAATAATTTCTATTCTCGGGATCCACTTGTGGTTTCAGAAAACTATCATTTCTTACTCAGGCCTCCTCTTTTTTTAGTTCGAATAAAAACTATCATTTCTTACTCAGGCCTCCTCTTTTTTAGTTCGAATAACACTCTTATCATCTGAGAAGTTTTTATACTTTCTACAGACAATTGAGATATTTCCCAGATGACCCACAGAAGAACAAAGAAAGAACTAACTTTAGTCAGGCTTAATTCCACAAACAGGTCAGGGCAAATGCTCTAAGCTTGAAGCTCTCAGGATCTGCATAGGTTAGTCAGATGCAAAATTTAGATGTTAAATAATCAATCAGAAACTTGTAACGAAGATAAAATTAAGACCATAATTATAAATTAACTATGTGCAAAATGATGAGGTCTGTACCAGGCCACCATAGCACAGAAGATGTAAATTCACTGCCTTCTCAAGTACTTGAGCAGGTCAGGAAATAAAAGACCTCAACAACTTTGCGGTTATTAATCAGCTACGAATCAGCAATCACATTGTAACTAAAACTCATACAGTAGCCAATATATATCAACACGCAAATTCTAATAAGTTTCAAACTAGAAAATCCAAAATCTATCCATATTTAAGATATAAACAACAATGAACAATGATAGTTGAGACAGTAAACAGCTTACTCATCATCTCTAACTTCTCGATCTGCTCCCTGATAGTCTCAGGGTCCTTTTTAAGAATCCCAACCTCTCGCACCTTTTTGCGCTCTTTTTTGTTCTGGAGCAGAATTTTGTTAACAATAAGACACTTCATAAATTATAACTTCTGTCACAGGCAACTGTGTCTAAATCAAAGATGTTCAAATATGTATAGCACGTGGATGTATCCAGCAGAACTTTAAATAATAATAGTTGAATGGACAAATTACTTATGACCAAACCACATTAGCATAAGTAACAATAGAATTATGAATATGCAAAATAAAAACGCTAACCAGCAATAAATTACAAGAATTTTAAGTTTTTCAACTTCGTTAATAATTGGAATGTAATTGTACCCATAAAATTTTCACAACAAGAAACATTAACCAAATATAATAATGTAACAACATGGTTAACCACTTTAGCATAGAATTTATCTCACTTAGTAGGTGATTCATGTGTAAATCTCAGCTCACTCAGTAGCTGATAGAACATGTAAATACTAGCAAATCAAAAAATAAATATTGTGAAAAGGAACAAGCAAAAGATACATATCACATTGTCTACTTTATATAATATCTCAACAGCAATGGGGGGAAGTACTAAACATAACAAGCCTTTTATAAAATTGAGTTAATAATTGAAAAAATAAAGAAAAATGAGAACATCCAACAGAAACTTGACAGAATCAGTGATAGTGGCAGTACTGATTGAGATACTGGAGATAGGTTAGCATGAAGAACCCACAGTTACTGTTTAATAGCAAAGGTCCTAAATGAAAAATTCAAAAAAGAAGTAAGGTGGGACCAGCTTATGAACACACTCTCTCAATTAGTAAAGATAGATAGGTTACTATATTTGAATGAGGAAAGGCTCAACTGCATAAAATTAGGAGAAAACACATGTAAGAAACATCAAAAAAATATGACAAAAGGTCATCAACAACCAGAAAATGTTGATGAAAATCATGGTAGTCTATGAACAATTAACTTGAAGCACCTGGGAGCCTATACCTCACGACCAGCTTGACGCAGTTTTTTGGACAAGTGACTCAAATGGTGAAAGTAGATCTAACCAAATTTTGCAATATTTATGAGAAGGATGACTTTGGCAGATATCTAGAAATTTCTTTTATTATACTCTTCTTTTTAATATTTTTGTAAACTTTTCAGTAAAGTTGCTCTGGAATATCTTTTGATTTGGCTCCTAGACTTCTCGTACAAAAGATGGAGATATATCCACATTGCAAATTTGATCATCTGCACTTTTTAGGCATCTCTTCTTTCACTCTAGACACTTATTAATCAAGGAGAATACCAGAGGGTTGTCACTGGTAGCATGAAATTATAGTACATAAGCATATGAGCGTTACTACCTTCCAACTACAGCAAAGTCCATTCCGTCAAGATGAGAAAATGCTCACACTATGACAACATTCCAAAGCCAAGTCATAGCTGGCAAGTCTTTAGAGTCGGACAATGAATAATTGTCTACATTCAACTCTATTAAGAGCAATGTCTTGGGGAAATTAACAAGTAATGTATCTTCTTTTACTACCTCAATCCATGTTCATCTAAGCCTATACCTACACTACATTGACTATGAATGTATGATCCTTTCGCTCTTCTCAACTGGAGCGCTAAGGATCTTTGTTGGAAAAGCCACACCATCCTACTCATCCTCCCTCGTTATATGATCAATCGAAATTACCCCTAAATTTAAGGATCTCATTACTTATTAAAAAATTTAGCATATTGTGGCATCCATCCAGACAGTCTCAGTTCGAACGCACTTATCTTTCCTTAGCTTCCAATCATTAAGCTGATGGTACAGTTGTCTTATAAAAACCTTTCCATTCAAGGATGTTCTACCATCACATAGTAGTCTAGAAGAACTCCACTTTAGTCATCTTACTTTAATTCTATCAGCACATACTTCTCGTCTCACCACCTTAGTGAATGATTGATCAAGCAAAACAAAATCCCTCCTAGGGTATTTCTTGTCTATCAATGTGCACTATACCATTTTTTGTTCTAACAAACAAATTATATAATTTTTCCTATAATCGTCTCTTCTAATTCCATCCTCTTTCCAAGTGTTCTTACAAAAAGTTAACCTAATTGTACTTACAAATTTTACACACACATTTTCTTACAACCCGCTGGCATGTGCCTATTTGACTAACATTTGAGAGTTGATGAGATGCCTGGTACCTTCACCATCCTGCCCACTTGTCATTGCGCCAGAATGGCGTCAATCCAAAGTAGCACTGCACTATAATGGCACCAATCTAACTTCAACGAACAACCTAACAAGCCACCCTATCTCACACAGCATTACACCAAAAGTGGCATCAACACAACGAGTTGGAGCAGAGATTTCTATTATTCAGCATTCATTTTGTAGAGTAAATGACGAGATTAATCATGGCACATTTTTTACTTCTACACCAAATATCTATTATATATGTGCATTTCATAAAATTATAATATGCAACTTAAAGCATCATTCAACATTTATCAGATCTTAAGAGGTGGTGCATTAGAGTTTGTATTCTAAGGCAAAGCAACAAGGTTGGAGTCGAGGTAGACTAGAGGAAGAGATCACCCCCCCCCCCCCCACCCACCCACCCACACACACAAGATAATGTTTGGAACCATTCAGGGATCGACCAGTTTGGTGGGCCTGTCAAGAATTTGAGTAGGTGCCAGTAACTAACAAATGGGACCGGGTCTAATTTAACAAGAAAAAGAGATTTGTCAAATATCCATATAAGGAAACGAAGAAATGGATGAGCCTAATTGTCACTACCAGCCTCCTCTTGTTTGGTGGTGTCACTGGTGGTGGGTAGTGGACTGCAATGGAGAAAGCAATTAGCAATCTCCACAAGGGTCAATTCTCTTAATAGTCAACCTACAATGAGTAATGCTTATAGTGTCTTGGTTCACGAAATCATCTATCTTATCTGAAAAACAAATCCATTCACAAAGAATTTCCATTCCACCCAACAACCAGCTCTTCCTTCTACAGTCATTATTTTCAGCCAATACACCAAAAAAAATTATCGGTCACGAGAATCTCATATACAGTGCGACCAAATCCCTAAACTACAATATTTCCTATCATTGATATGATATACTTAATTCTTTTCCAAGAGCATTTCTTAAACGAGAGCCAGATACTCCTTTTCAAGGGCGTTTCATTTTTCCAAATTCGATTCAACAAAAAGACCGTGGTTGGATAACAAACACTAGCAGTAAGTCACATGATACCTTCTACGATCTCTATCACCCCACACCTTTAATACGCAACCAAAAATTCCAATTAGTGCCTACTACTTTGATCAGAATCTCAGAAAAATCATAACTTTATCGATCATTCACACGAAAAAGCAAAAATTAGGTCCTCTGAACTCTCTTACGAACCAATTCAAGCACGAATTATCACGAGTTTTTTAGGGTTTCGTCCCATCTTCTGATTAGATCCCATCGAAATCCGCGATATTCAGTTAGAAAGCAACAATGAATCCAATTTAACAACTAGAATCCCCGGAAACCCTAGAGATGGTGGGGTTTAGAGGCGTACCCTCTTGAGCTCCTTCTTGCGGAGCTCTTTCCTAAAGGCGTCGGTGGGGTTCATGACCTTCCCTCCCTTCGTCGTCTTCATCGTTGATCGATCGTCGAGATCCCAACAGAGCACTCAAATCTCTCGCTCGCTCGTATCGCTTTGCTTCAACTGTTCCCTTTCTCTTGTTTATTATTGGGGCTCTCTTATTTTTATTCCAAAATTTGCGGCGCCCGAATATTAAGTTTTACGTATCCCTGCTAATTTTTTGATATTTTCTTTGTTTTGTTCACTACAAACGGGTCCGGATCCAGATTTGATCCGCAACATGTCCGAACCTGAATCCGATAGGGACATTGAATTTTTTTTATTGGGCTCGGGTGAAAAATGGTTGGGCCGGGTATGGTTCAACTTGAATAAAGATCCATTAGCTTGGGGGCAAAACCAGACATGAGACTCAACATGTTGTCGCACGTGCCAAATGGGAGGACCCGTGAAAAACATTAGACACGTGTCAACAGCCACTTCAGTAATGCCCCACTTGTTAGGAGCATGTTCCTTTTTGAGGTGTAAGGGGTGGCTTGGTTGGTAATTTCCTCGTTGGGCTGTTTGGGTTCAGGAAAGTGGGCAGGAGTAATGAAATGAGAATTATCATTTCTCACTTTCTTACCTATCTAAGCACCTGAAAAGAAAAAAAAAGAGAAAACTCCTTCTATCAAGTGGCGCAAAATAGACAATTGAAAGCAATGAGTTTGTTAGATTTATGTTTTTAAACATACAAATTCTCAATCCGATCATTTGATTGTGATCTATTAAAAGCCCCTACAAACCAATTTTTTTAAATTTCATATATTCTACACAGTTAAACTAGTCAGCTCACTGTTTAGGCTGTTCGTTTGGGTTGAATTTGAGTGGGAAAAATTCAGGTTCAAATCCCTTTAGAAGGACACAAATCTCTCTCTCTCTCTCTGTGTGTAGGATATTGAGTCCTCACTCCTTAAGGGGGGCGCCCGACTGGTTAGATCGTGGGTTTACTTTCCTGCAGGTCATTGGTTCGAATCTCTTGATAGGTGTTTAACTCCAAGAGTTTATTCATGCGATTTATCCAGGATTGTGTAGGTAAACTTTCCTGCCCAGATCCCACGAGATTATTTGACGCATACTCCTTTTCTTCTCTGAAATATCCAGAACAAAAATTAGTAAAAGGAAATTTCAAGCTGGAGTGTAAGATATGTGGAGAGTGGGATCAAAGAAAAGGCATGAGAATCAAAAGCACAAACTCATATATATATATATATATATATATATATATATATATATATATATATATATATATATATATATATATATATATATATATATATATATATATTTTGTTGGATTCTGCTTAACAGGAATCAATCTGACAACTAATCAAGATCACTGAGATATCAACAATCTAATTGGCCAGGTCGGCAAATATCAGGTGGGAGGTTTTCCGTTCAATAGAACGTTCCTTAATTTAAGAACCACCTTTCAATTTCCTTCCTTAGTTAAACACCAATTAGACTGAATCTAAATCAGTCTCGATATACTGTAAAGTATATCCCATGTATAAAGGACTTAATCTACTTATACAGTATTTGGAGTGAGGTACGCTTAGAGCGAATCTCCTTAAGACAATTACGTCCCCCGCACCGGTGCTAACGGGTTACTGGACGCTGGTCTCCCAAGATACAACACTCCTTCGCGGTATTTGGATAGCACTACCAAATCACCGTACGGTCGAACCGTAGTCAACCAGTACCTTCACAGGATCGTTGAAGCAGCGGGACAAAGACAAATTTCGGATGAATATTTGCCTTTACTTTGGAGGAGCACCACTGTTGAGGACGAAGGAAGGTTGAAGAATATTCTTCTTCAGAAGTATTAGATTCAGACAACAATTCTATAAAAGAATTTGTTGAATTTTCTAAGCCCTCTTTCAGAACACATTTTGCAGAATCTTCTTTGGAAGTCGCTTCGGAAACCGAGTTACGGATTTCCCACTTCTCGCTAGAAGTCGCTTTGGAACTGTACTTCCCAGTTCAGAACGTAGGCTTGCTTCTGCTTCAGGACTCAGATAGAAAGAGAGAGAGTTGTTTACTTGGTGTGTCGGTGTGTCTTTAATTGAGAGATCGGAGCGCTTTATATAGCGCTCCAGGAGGGGCCAACGGGTTCGAACCCAATGAAAGGTTGCACCCTTTCGACCGAGCAGTCGTGTCTGTTGGCAGCCCAACAGTCGCAACTGTTGGCAGTCCAACTGACGATCCTGTGGAAGAAAATGTCTGAGACAAATGAAGATAGCTCAAGCAAGGCAACAAACATGCCGCTACAAGCTTTGATGCCAACTCCACTTTCTAACCCGAAGCCGGAGAAGCCAGGAAAATTTGATGGCATAGAATTCAAGAGGTGGCAACAGAAGATGCTCTTCTACTTGACCACTCTTCATCTGGCCAGATTCCCGCAAGAAGATCCAACCAGAGCCTGCAACTGATGCATGGACTCAATGTGACTTCCTTTGCCGAAATTATATTTTAAATGGACTGGATGACTCTCTTTACAATGTCTACAGTTCTATCACAACGACAAAGAAGTTATGGGCCAGTCTTGACAAGAAATACAAGACTGAGGATGCTTGTACAAGAAGTTCATCGTAGGACAATTTCTGGAGTACAAAATGGTGGACAGCAAGACTGTAATCAGTCAGGTGCAAGAGTTCCAACTTATCTTGCACGAGATAGAAGCCGAAGGTATGATCCTACCTAAATATTTCAGGTTGCTACTATCGTGGAGAAACTCCCACCTGCGTGGAGAGATTTCAAGAACTACCTGAAGCACAAGCGAAAGGAGTTAAAGTTGGAAGATCTCATTGTGAGGCTTCGAATTGAGGAGGACGACAGAAAGTCTGAGAAAAGGAGCAGTAAGAACTCCTACGAAGCAAAAGCCAATGTGATCGAAGACTCAAAGGGGAAAGCGTCTACTTCCAAAGGTTTAAAGCGGAAGAAAACTTCCCAGGGGTACAAAGGCAAGGTCCAAGAAGGCAAGAACATGCGCTTCAAGGGAACCTGCTACATCTGCAACAAAGAGGGGCATAAGGCGAATGAATATCGCAGCCGTCTCAAAAAGAACAAGAAAAGCCACCCACAGGCAAACTTGACCGACCATGAGTCTCCAAGCCTTTCAGCTGTGGTGTCAGAAGTGAATCTGACAACCAATAACAAAGTTTGGTGGATAGACACGGGAGCTACTCGGCACATCTGCTCGGAGAAATTATTATTCTCAGAATATCAAAGGTTAGAGCAAGATGAGCAACTATTCATGGGTAATTCAGCTTCCTCAAAGGTTGAAGGAAAGGGTAAGGTCATCCTGAAGTGGACATCGGGGAAAGAGCTTACTCTTAACGATGTGCTTCATGTTCCAGACATCCGCAAGAATTTGATCTCCGGATCAATACTTAGTAAGAAAGGATTTAGAATGGTGTTTGAATCCGATAAATTTGTACTTACTAAGGGAGAGATGTATGTGAGAAAGGGTTATCTTGTTGATGGACTTTTTAAAGCCAATGTTGCAGTGGTAGATAAAAGTCTGTGTATTTGTACCCAAAGCTTATAAATAAAGGAAAATCTTCTGTTTATTTGCTTGAGTCTCCTAATTTGTGGCATGCTAGATTAGGGCATGTAAATTACAAGTCATTAAAGAACTTGTCTAATCTGGGATATATTCCTAAACTCAACTTGGAAGAAATTCGCAAGTGTGAGATTTGTGTTGAGACCAAGTTGGCGAAAAATTCATTTCACTCAATAGATCGAAATACAGAACCTTTAGGGTTAATTCATAGCGATCTGTGTGACTTGAAGTTTA
Organism: Agave tequilana; assembly: GCA_038442645.1. Lineage (NCBI taxonomy): Eukaryota > Viridiplantae > Streptophyta > Magnoliopsida > Asparagales > Asparagaceae > Agave > Agave tequilana. Next base: position 148,751 of record JAVJIF010006132.1, on the reverse strand, counting down.
TGCCAACTAGAGGCGATAAAAAGTATTTCATTACTTTTATTGATGACTGTACAAGATACTGTTATGTGTATCTTTTAAACAGTAAGGATGAGGCAATAAATATGTTTATAACATATAAAGCCGAAGTTGAGAATCAACTCAACAAGAAAATCAAGATTCTAAAATCCGATAGTGGCGGAGAATATGAATCAAATGATTTTACTGAGTTATGTGTTAATTTTGGTATAATCCATCAAACTACAGCACCATACACTCCTCAACAAAATGGAATTGCTGAACGGAAGAACAGAACTTTGAAGGAGATGGTTAATTCCATACTCGTAAGTTCTTGAGCTCCGCAGAACTTGTGGGGGGAAGCTCTATTAACTGCAAATTATATTCTAAATAGAGTACCCCACAAGAAACTTGGTCTTATACCTTCGAGTTATGGTAAGGAAGGACACTTTTCTACCATTACCTCAAAATGTGGGGGTGCCTTGCAAAAGTGCTAGCACCATTACCTAAAAAGACTAAGTTGGGAGTAAAAAACTATGGACTGCATATTCATAGGCTATGCCTTGAATAGTAGTGCCTACAGATTTCTGATTCATAAATTAGAGATACCAGATATTCATGTAAACATGATTATCGAATATAGAGATGCTGTGTTCTTTGAAAACATCTTTCCATACAAACGGGAAGCAGATAAGACTTCTGAGAAAAGAACACACGAGATGACGTTCAGGGACGAAAGCCCCGAGGAACCAATTGTTAATGCGGAAACTGAACCAAGAAGAAGTCAGAGATCTAGAATCTCAAAATCTTTTGGTCCAGATTTCATAGCATACGCTATTGAGAGCGAGCCTCAAACATTAAAGAGGCTATGTCAACCCCAGAAGTACAAATGTGGAAAGAAGCTATAAATAGCGAAATAGAATCCATACTAAGTAATCATACTTGGGAATTGGTAAACTTGCCTCCTAGAAGTAACCAATTGGGTGTAAGTGGATTTTTAAACGAAAATTAAAACCCGATGGATCTATCGATAAGTACAAGGCTAGATTAGTAGCCAAGGGTTATCGACAAAAAGAAGGACTTGACTACTTCGATACTTATTCACCAGTAACAAGAATAACGTCCATTCGGATGTTAATTGCAATTGCAGTATTGCACAACTTAGATATCCATCAAATGGATGTCAAGACTGCATTCTTAAATGGTGAATTAAATGAAGAGATATATATGAAGCAACCTGAAGGATTTATAGTCAAGGGCCAAGAAAACAAGGTGTGTAAATTGGTAAAATCCTTTACGGTTTAAAGTAGGCTCCAAAATAATGGCATGAGAAATTTGATAGTGTCATGATCAAAGATGGATTCACTATCAATGAATGCGATAAGTGTGTGTACACTAAAACAGTTGGAAATGCATGTATCATTGTTTGTCTTTATGTAGACGACATGTTGATACTTGGGACTAATATTGAAATATTAAGTCCACTAAACGAATGCTATCCAACAGTTTTGATATGAAGGATCTGGGGGTTGCAGATGTAATTTTAGGAATTAAAATTACCAGAACACCAGATGGAATCAGTCTATCTCAATCTCACTATGTGGATAAGATGATAGAAAGATTCAAGGATCATGGGATGAAGGAGAATACAAATCATTTTCTCCCACACGTCCACCTTCATAAGAATACAGGAACTGGAATACGCCAGTTGGAGTATTCTCAGATTATCGGAAGTCTAATGTATTTGATGAATTGCACTAGACCTTGCTTACGCTGTAAGCAAGTTAAGTAGATACACTAGCAATCCTAGTGATCTACATTGGACCGCTCTACTACGAGTATTGGGTTACGTATCACATACCAAGGAATATGCCTTGAGATATGGACAGTATCCACCTGTACTGGAAGGATACAGTGATGCTAATTGGATTGCAGATTCTGAGGAATTAAAATCAACTAGCGGATACATATTTACTCTAGCAGGAGCAGCGGTATTATGGAAGTCTTCTAAGCAAATATGTATTGCCCGTTCCACTATGGAATCGGAATTCATAACCTTAGATAAAGCAGGAGAAGAAGCAGAATGGCTTCGACAATTCTTGGAAGATATACCATTATGGCAAAAGCCAGTGCCCGCTATATGTATACACTGCGATAATCAAGCAGCTATATCTAGGGCACAAAATGTTATATACAACGGTAAGTCTAGACATATTCGTCGTAGACATAATACCGTGAAGCAGTTGCTCTCAAATGGAATTATCTCTATTGACTTTGTATCGTCAAAGGATAATTTAGCGGATCCGCTTACTAAAGGTTTAAATGGAGAGCGTATAAACTGCGCATCGAGGGGAATGGGTCTAAAAGCCTAACCTTACCGAGTCAGCTTAATGGAAACCTCACTTAGCGACTGGAGATCCCACGGACTAAGTTCAAGAGGAAAAACTAGTTATGATTGACTCAACAAGTAAGCACTTGGGAGCTTACTCCAATCTATTCCTAAGGTGCACATAAGTGCTTTTCTACAAGTGGATTAAGGATAAACTTAACGCTTTTAATGATGCATATATCTTGTTACTAAACAAGTGGAGTATAGTAGACTACTCTTAATAGGTCCATCACCTATGTGAGTATAGAGTTGGGTCGGCTCTTTGGGAATTTCTATGGAGGCTGTTATTCCCTAAAGATACTCTCTGAAACCAAGAATGTCCAGGGCCAAAACGGACACAACCGAGAACCAAAGTTAATTTGGAAAGTGACTGTGTGAAGCTTGTTGACTTGGCTTACACTAACGGCTAACAGTTCAAGACCTAGTTCACTGATTAGCCAGTAAGTCCGATAAAGCTTTCGCTATGGAAGGTTCAAGACCTAGTTCACCTATCCTTACGCAGTTTCTTTTCTCAAGTACCTTTCACAATAGAGTGTGTCATTTCCTTGAATCTCCATTCATTGTGGGGGATTGTTGGAATTAAAGAATGTAAGTATGAATCTTCAAGACCTAGTTCACTGATTAGCCAGTAAGTCCGATAAAGTTTTCGCTATGGAAGGTTCAAGACCTAGTTCACCTATCCTTATGCAGTTTCTTTTCTCAAGTACCTTTCACAATAGAGTTGAATTATGGCGAGTGGTGTATAAATAGAGAAAATTGAGAACAAAAGGTGTGCCCTTTGGGTACTTGGAGTTTTCGCGCGCGATTGGGAGGGATCTATGCCGCCCGCACGTGTGTGCGCGCGCCGCCGCTGATGGCGGCGGCCGGCCAGCCGGCGCCGGTTCGCGTTTCCTAACCGGACCCGCTCCGGCACCGGCGCCGGCCGGCCGGCCGCCGCCACCAGCGGCGCGCGCGCGCACACGTGGGGCATAGATCCCTCCCAATCACGCACGAAAACTCCAAGTACCCAAAGGGCACACCTTTGTTCTCAATTTTCTCTATTTATACACCACAAACTTCCATCTCATGGCCAATGTGGGACTAAATGCTTTTAGCTACCTTTAGTCCCATTTTGGCTTTGAATTAGGCAATCTTTAGACTTGAATATCTCATTCATTCGAAGTCGAAATTGAACATGTGAATATACCACGTTCATCCCCAATGGAAGGAGAACACACTCCAACCATCATCCAATTGATTCGATCAACGGATCTCGCCATAATTCAACTCGAAGATTCATACTTATATTCTTCAATTCCAACATATATTAACCAAGACTCTATGTCATTGCTTCTTTAATTATCTAGAATCTTGAAATTGTTTTAAAGACACTCATATATCATCTGAAAAAAAATGAAAAAAAAAGAGAAGAAAATTCATTGTTCGATGTGCTTGGCAACGGATTAAGTGTGGGATTTAACTTTTACGTGCGAAGGAAGTTAACTTACTTTTGCCAAAACAAAAATAAATAATTAGGTTAAGATATTATATCTAAAAAAACAAAGGAAAAAAAACATATTTACCAGCACGCTTCTTCAAATTGGTAAAGAGATAATCTCTTTATCAAAAAGGGATAAACAAACAAAAAATTTTAAAAATAAAATATTAAACACCGTTGCTAAGAATCAAACCCTGGTCACCCGCATGACAGACCGGAATACTCACCTCTATACTACAACAACTTTGTGTTTTTTTAAAATCGGATCTTTAAAGATTCTAACACAGTAACTTAACCATTATTTTATTTCACTTAATTTAATCTATATATCTCTTTCTTTGTAACATTATTCATACAATTTTATTTGGTTGTGGTTACATATATCTAATATTTCAAAGAAAATGAAACCAAAATAACATATTTGAGAAAGAAAATATTTTGAAGTTTGTTTGATATTTAGAGAAAATTGTTGCATCTCAAGAGAAATATTTAATGTGGGTAATGTAAAACTCGAATCCAAATTCAATAAATTATTAGATTTATAGATTTATTAATGAGTTTGGGCCCGCAAGCCCAACTTCTCGTCAGCCGGTCCATCTAGTTATCAATGGGCCAATGAGTGAGGCCCAGGAGACTTTGAGCCACTTAAGTAACCTCTGACCTTGTTTTATTTCTTTGCCAGTTTATAGTATTGATAAAAAAAAAAAAAAAAACTCCACAAATTTGATCTCTTTAAATTTTATCACATAGTAATTTGGTTATAAGAAACTTAAGTTTAGAACCGGTTTGGATTGGAAAATGATTTGAGAAAACCGATAGTGACACCCATAAAATCAGTTTTTCTTGAAAAAAAATTTGGTGATGGACCTCGTGAACAGTGCCTTTCCAAACATTTTCCTGACCTCACGAGCAGAAAACACATAACTAGGGGTGCCACCGGATACGGATTATCCGCGGATATCCGCATCCGAATCCGCCTCCAATCCGGATACGGATATTATTTTTTCACATCCGTCAATATTTGTATCCGTATCCATATCCGAAAGGTAGGTACGGATACAGATATGATAAAAGTAATATCTTATTCGTATCCGATCTGATATCTGAATGTTGCGTGCTTCATAATGATATCGGTATGGAGAGGACTATTCAATGGAATAAGACATTAAATTTTAATATTTTGAGTTGGTGAAAAATAATAGTGGAAAGTATTCGATTCTTGCAAGAGCGGAACACCACAAGATATTTTGAGTATTTCGACATCAACTATGGCATCCGAATTGGCATTTAGCATCGGATGACGTGTAATCTATTGTTATAGAAGTCAAATGACAATGAATACGATGAATGTATTGATATGTACACAATAATATCATAATATGTAGCACATTTAATATTATAGTAGATGAGATAAAAAGTAATATAAGTATTTCTGTTTAATTTATCTTTAACTATATCCATTTTTAACATATCCGATTAGTATCCGCATTCGATCCGCTAATATCCGATTTATATCTGATATCCGATTTTAACGGATAGGGATATCATTTTTTCACACCCGCCAATATCCGTATCCGTATCCGTATCCGTATCCGAAGGTTGGGTGCGGATATGGATATGGTAAAGACAATATCCGATCTGTATCCGATCCGATGGCACCCCTACACAGCCATTTCTGAAATTAATTATTTGCGGGCCTCACGACCGATTATTCAATTTTACAAACTCTGATGACCAAACAAGCTTTGTTAAAAAAAAAAAATTCATGAGGCCCACCCTTGTCATGTTTTTCATCCCCAATTTTTGACATCCAAACACTCTCTAGGATGACATTTAAGTTTTTGTCAAGTCACCCGGGTAGATTTGTCTTATTTGCAATTTCAAGCATTGTTTGTCATGTAAGAAATTTGTAGGGTAATTCTTAGTTATCTAGGGTTCATAATATAATTTTTTTATGAATATTTTTCAAATTTTGTAGAAACTTTTTATCTAGAATCATTTTACTTCTACACATGCTGCTTTCTCCTCTAAATTAGAGTCTTCATTTTTGGGTAATGTATATTGGGGACCTGTACTTTGAGAACTCAAGTAGCCAAACGAAAAACATGTATATCAAATCTCTAGATTATTTCAAGAAAAGTTTATAATACACTTTAAATGTCAACTGTCTGATCCAATTCAAGAAAAAAACACACACAAAGACATTATGAAAGAAAATAAAAGATATGACAAATAACTTGCACATTTCTACTCTATTTAGATCATCTTCCAATTTCCAAAAAAAAAAAAGAAAAAAAATTTCTATTTTAAGTATTAATGATATATCTCGACCCCACGTATCTCCAGAATTTATTTACCAAAAGTCGACCTCAGACAAGTCACGTCGGCGCTGAGCGGTTTCGCCTACGTGGTGTTGGGTTGTCATGAGAATATTATTATTTTTTTGTCCGAGGTCGACGAATTCAGACATAAAATTGTTACTATTTTAGATTTGAGTTTGACAAATCCGAATATAATTTTTGTTCAAAATTTTTAAATTTTAATATTAAGTATTTTAACTTCAAAGTGCTTTTGTTGCGTAGTGGACACAATTTTATTTCTAAAGCAGAAAGTCATAGGTTTGACTCTTTCTTGAAAGACAATTATTCTAACCGACCACAAACACTTTTGTTAACTAATCTTAATATAAATTTTAAATAATTAAACAAAAAATTATTCCCATTTGGAGCATGCTACAATTTTACGTCAATGTTCATCAAATCTGGATGTAACATTATTATAATTTTAGGTCAGGTTTGACGAAACCAGACCTGTTACAATTTTGCGTTCGAGTTAAAATAATCACTCCCAGCGTCGCACAGGCGAGGCGAGAAACTGCAGCGCCTATGTGATGCTGACATGACTTGTTAAAGATTGGTTTTGGTTATTAAATTATGTGGAGGTATTTTCTTGAAATTAAATTTAAAAAGAGGACTTTTTTAAAAAAAATGCCCTTGTTATTATTGTTACTATTACTAGTCAAAATTGACGAAGGGAGGTTTTCTCCCATGTCTCCTTAAAAAAATTGTCCGTCCGTCCGACTTCACCTCCGTGCGAGAGAGAAAGAGAGCAGAGAGAGAAACAGAGTATCACCCTCCCCCTCGCCATCACTTTTTCCCGCCGCCGTCGCCCTCCTCTCCTCTTAACGCCCTCCCCTTCTTCTTATTCTCCAATCATGCTTCTTCTTTCTCTTTTTTTCCTTTCTCCTCCTTCAGCAAATCCCTAATATTGTCCTGCGCCGTCGCCTACCTCTACTGAGATCAGTTTCCACCAGCTCAGTAGTATACTAATATTTTATTTACTTTACTTTTTAGTTTACTTTATTTAATTTACTATACTTTTAGCACTCATTGGTTCAAATCAGAGAGAAGAGGAGAATAGCTGAGGAGCCCTGTATCCCCCTTCCATTCTCACTGCTGGTACGTCTTCTTCTTCGTCTCTCTCTCCCCCCAGGGCCTGATTGAGTAATGAAAGATGGAGGAAGAAAGGATGAGGGAGGGGAAGAGCAAATAAAGAGGGGAAGGAGTTCTTTCCCTCATATTTTTTTGTTGATTGTTTGGTCATAAATGAATAGGGGATAGCGAGAAGAAGATCACGGCAAAAGACAAGGAGTGAGAGAGAGATGGCAGAAAGAAAGAAGAAGGTAGGAGATGAGCATGGTAACTATTGAAAGAGAGAAAAAATTAAAAAAATCAAATTTGTCTTGATCCGAGCGCTCCAGATTCATCCGATAGATTTTTGAAGAGAAATTTTTTTTCTCCTCTTTCTTCAAGTAGGGGCTGTTTGGTTGCAAGGAAGTGGGCGGAAGTAAGGAAATAAAGAAGTATAATTGCTCACTTCCCTATCTATCCAAACACCGGAAAAGGAAAATAAGAAAACCTCTTTTCCTTTTAATTTTCTCTTTTACACAACCATTTCCTCACTTCCAGAGTGCTACAGTTAATTTTGTGGTCATGTAAATCACATTTGTAATAAATTGTAGCACAAAACAGTTAATTTTTTGACCATGTAAATCTCACTTGCATTCTAATTATAGTCTATTTTTTATTTTTTTAATTAATTTTTATTTTAATATTATTTTACGGTCAACTTTGTGGTCAACTTTTCCACTTCCACTTTCACATTACCATCCAAACACCGGAAAAGACAAAATATTTTCAAACCACACTTCCCAACAACATCCAAACACCGAAAAATTTACTAACCAATTCCCAATTCTCAAGTTTTAAAGAGAATTATTACTACTTCCTCAATTCCTCACTTCCTCACTTAGCTCACATCTTCCACCAAATAATTGAAAACATCCCTCACTTTCTCTCTCATCTCTGTCAAACAATCCGCCCTATAGTCGATCAATCAGTCTCCCTCCCCTCTCCCCCTCGCATCGTTCCTTTCCCTCAATCCGATCCATTAAAATGAATAAAATAAAATAAAATAAACTAAAAAGGGGGCGAGGACTCACACACACACTCTCTCTGTCGCCACTCTCTGATCTAAGCAAACCCCTCTTCTTGTGATTATTTTTTTGTTAGGTAAACACTCGTGCAGATGATGAGAGGGTAGCTATTGTTAGGGGAAAGAAATCGTCATGGGGAAGAAGCGGAATCCCACCCAGAAACCGGCCGCCGCCGCTGATGCCCCAGCGGCGGCGGCGTTTGTGGCCGCATCCGAGGCCGTCAAATCGGAGTGCGAGAAGGCACTCAACGCCCTCCGCCGCGGCAACCACACCAAAGCCCTCAGATTGATGAAAGAGGCCTGCGGCCGGTACCAGGACTCGTCTCCCCTCCTCCATCGAGTTCACGGCACTATTTCTGTAAAGGTCGCGTCTTTGCTCGACGATCCCAATGCCAAGCTCCGCCACCTCCGCGCAGCCATCGACTCCGCCCAGAGGGCGACGTTTCTCTCGCCTAATTCAATCGAGTTCGCCCACTTTTACGCCAATCTCATGTACGAGGCCGCCGCCGCCGCCCCCAACAACAACGGGTACGATTGCGTGGTGCAGGAGTGCGAGCGGGCGCTGTTGGTCTCTGAACCGATTGATCCCGGGAAAGAGAACCTGCAAGATGAGACCCAGCAGAAGTCGTCCACTCCCGAGGCGCGGATTGCTCACGTTCATCAGGAGCTCAGAGCTCTGATTCAGAAGTCGAACATCGCTTCCATTTCTAACTGGATGAAGAATCTTGGAAATGGGGGCAATGGTGGTGGGGAGGAGAAGTTTAGGTTGATTCCGATGAGGAGGCTGTCTTCCTCGAACGAGGATCCGATGGAGGTTAGGCTGGTTCATGCGCCCCGGCGTCCAAATGAGATTAAGAAGGCTACGAAAACCCCTGAAGAGCGAAGAAAGGAGATTGAAGTTCGAGTTGCTGCAGCAAGGATACTGCAGCAGCACAAGTCGGATTCACAGGAGGGTGAGGAGGGTTTGGGTGGGGAGTCGGGGTCTTCGTCATCTTCATCGCAGCAGCAGCGGATTGCAGAGCGGCGGAAGATAATGGCTTCAAAGAAGCTGAGTGAGAGGATGGAGCAGGTTAGGGCTTACTGGAACTCGATGAGCGTCGGCAAGAGGCTGGGGTTTATGGTGGTGAATGTTGCAGATGTTAGGGCACATTATTATAGCTTGTCGAAGGATGGTATGTCTGCTTCAGATGTGTTATCGGAGGCTTTTGCCTTTGTCGAGGGCAATGATGGTGCTTGGAAGTTTTGGGTTTGTTGCCGCTGTGAGGAGAAGTTTAAGGACAGTGATTCACATATGCAGCACGTTGTGCAGGAGCATATGGGTAGTCTTCCAGCCAAGCTGCAGGCTGTGTTACCTCAACAAGTTGAAGGGAAGTGGGTTGAGATGCTCCATAATGGCAGTAGCTGGAAGCCTATAGATGCGGTTGCCGCTGTGAAAATGTTTGGACATGATGAAGGAGCTCATGAGCAATGCCAGTTGATAGAGGGGGATGTTATTGATAAGGATTTGGGGGATAGGGATTGTGTTTTGGAGTATTGGAGGTCTAAGGATAATTCGGACTCCTCTTCTTCTCATTCACCTCAACTGGGAGAGTCCACCGAGGATGTCAGCAATAGCAATGGCAACGGGTGCAATGGTTTTGCAACTGAATGCAGGGATAGTGATTTACCAGACTCATCCATCTCCTTCCTAGATGTTGACGATAGCTCTCAGAGATGGCCTCTGGTTGATGATCCTGAAAGAAGCAAGCTCTTGGAAAGGATCCAGGGTTTGTTCCAGTTGCTTATGAAGCACAGGAGCCTCTCTGTTGGGCATCTGAACAAGGTAATACAGTTTGCCATGGATGAAATCCAAGCTCTACAGTCAGGCACCTTACTGCTGAATCATGCGCCACTGGACCAGTCACCCATTTGTATTTGCTTCTTGGGTGCTCCTCAGCTCCGGAAACTCCTCAAGTTCTTGCAGGAGCTGTCACAGTCATGTGGGTTAAGCCAGTACTCCTCAGGTGAGAAGGATTCAGCTGCGGCTGCTGCCACTGCGTGTGATACTAATGATGCTGCCGCAGGTGGTCAGGGGGGTGACTTCCTGTTGAATGGCGTTAGTCTAGCTTATGATCCCTCTTCAAGTCTCCTCCTAGATGGCCATATATTCCATGGAAAGAAGAATGATTCTGAAGATAGGGTGCCTGATACAGATGCTGTAGTCTCCTGGTTATTTGGAGGCCCACCGAATGGCGAAGAGCTAATGTCCTGGACACGCATGAGAGAGGAAAAATGCCACCAGGGTATGGAAATTCTACAAATGCTTGACAAGGAGTTTGGTGCTATGCGGTCGATGTGCGAAAAAAAATGTGAGCATCTAAGCTATGACAAGGCTCTGCAGACTGTTGAGAACCTATGCCTAGAGGAATTCAAGAAAAGGGAGAAGCACGATGAGAAGCCTGTTGTGCATCAGAGCTATGAGGCTCTTCTGAAGAAACGCCAGGAAGAGATTCTTGAGAAGGAAAACGATGTGATGATGGTCGATAGCTGTAGGTTTGAGTTGGAGGCTATCTCCAACCTTCTTAAGGAGGCACAAACTCTGAATGTTTCTCAGTTTGGGTATGATGAGGCAGTACCTGGTGTGACCTCTCGTTTGTGTGAGTTGGAATCTGGGGAAGAAGATGATCGGAGGATGCATGACTCTGCGCAGCAAGGGGATACCTGCATAGAAATAGCAATCCAAAGGCAGAAGGAGCAGTTATCTGTGGAGGTTTTATAATCTTTTATCTTTTTTCTAAAATATGTGTTCAAAAAAGAAAAATCTAATGAATTAATTCATGCTGACTGTAACTTTCCGCTTGCAGCTTAACAAGATTGATGCAAAGATCATGAGGAATGTCAATAACATGCAGCAACTGGAGCAAAAACTTGGGCCTGCCTCTGCGTTTGATTATCGGTCAATTGTTCTACCTCTTGTGAAGTCTTTTCTTCGGGTCTGTGATAGTGTTGCCTCACGTTTATATCTTTTGCTTATGACATATTGTTCTGCTCAGGCACTTACACCTTTTGATCCATGATTTTGTTGGCAGCTGCATTTGGAGGACCTAGTAGATAAAGATGCGACAGAGAAGTCTGATGCTGCAAGGGAAGCCTTTTTAGCAGAACTTGCGCTTGCTGAGAAAAAGAATATCAATAAAGGAGGCGATTCAAAGCAATCACAGGACAAGTCAAAGGATAAGAAAAGGAACAAAGATAATAGAAAACCAAAAGACATAAAGGTTGGAACAATCTTGAGTCTGCTTCAGTTTCCTATACTGAGTTCTGATTATCTAATGTTTGTAGTGTCTTAATAGGTTGCGGGCTCTAACGAGCAACTCACCTTTCATGAGGAAGATTCAGAACAATCGTAAGCCTTTCTTTATAATCACTTGCCTCTGTTCAGCAGATGTGTGTAGCCTTTTTGGCCCTTAATAGAGCTCAATGGAACAAAAGGATTCATGTAGCGGACCCCAAAAAGCTGGGATAAAGCTTTGCTGTTGTTATTGTTGTTGATGCCTCTGTTAAGTAGATGCACTCATCTTGTTGTCATAAGTTGGTTTTGATAACCTAAACTGCCTAACTCCTTAATGTTCTCTTTTGAATCCATGAAACGATTATCATTTTAATGTTCATATTGTACCATCACCGCCGCCGCCGCCACCACCGCTGTCTCCCAGTTTTGGTGCACTTAGACACTTCATAATTATCGACATATGATCCTTCATTAACTTATTGATTCACTTATGACGCTTCATAAACTTATCGACTTATGGCACTTCATAAGCTTATTGCTCATGTCTCCTCTATGATGTACTATATACCATCTTCCTGATATGATCGACTTATGACACTTCATAAACACATTGACTTATGACCCTTCATTATTGATTGAGTTGTGACACTCAATAACCTCCTCAACTTATCATAGTGTACACTTCTATAAAATTATTTGTAATGCTGTTCTTTTTATTTACTTTACACGTCGTCTCATAATGTACCTAACTGTCCCATTTAATCTAAATCTGATATGGCCACAAAACGACGCGATGGGAAATTGGATTTTGAACATAAACTCATTTTTGAATGCACTTCCCCTCTTTTCATAATTTGTTTGGGCATCAGCTTATTTTTAGTCACGAGCTTTGAAAGTACTCTCATGCTTTCTACTCCTATACATTACTCTCAGCACCTGATATCCCACAAAAATCCTACTCAACATGCTAAAAAGCCATCAAATTTGAACATGCCATCCTCCAACGAGAAACCAAGGAATATCACTCCATCTTCATCGGTTCATCCTTTGTGCCAAATTTGAGTGGTGAACGGAAAGTGAAGGGATAAAAGAGAAGATCAAAGAGCGAATGTACTTTAAATGAAGATGATATCCTTGTTATATTTATTGCATCCACTACTATAAGCTGGAGCTATTAGGATTGCTGTAATTTCTCTCAACTCATTCATGAAAGATTGAAGTCCTGTTTGAATTGCTTATGTTCTTGTTGTTGATATTTATCCTTATTATTGGAACCACAACAAAAACAATTGTGGTAGCAGAAGAGGCAATTAAAGTTAATTGAGGATTAGCGATTGACTAACTAGAGTAGAGGAGGCTAATTGAGGAATTTGAACGAGATGCTAACGGGACATCATGCTTAAGGCGGTCTAATGATCCACATGTGCGACCTCCTTGATGGAGAAGTTAACCTATCTATCAGTTAACCGTTGAAAAACATTTCATAGGGAAGGAATTTGAATGAGATGGCTAATGAGACATCATGCTTGAGGCTGTCTAATGATCCACACATGTGACCTCCTTTTTATGGAAAAGTTAACCTATCTATAAGTTAACTGATGAGAAGCATTTCACAGGGAACAAATTTGAATGAGATGGCTAACGAGACATCAGGCCTAAGACGGTCTAATGATCCACATGTGTGACATCCTTGGATAGAAAAGTTAACCTATCTATCTGTTAACTGATGAGAAGCATTTCATAGGGAGGTTAACCTATCTATCAGTTAACTGATGAGAAGCATTTCCTAGGGAGGTTATCTGCTAATAACCTCCTGTGAAGTGTGTGTGTGCGCGCGCGCGCGCCCGCGTGCATTATTTTCAAGAAATTTTATCAACCCATATACTTCAATAGTCAAGAAATCACATCCAAGAACTCATAAACAACAATCACCACTAACAATACACTCTTAAACCATCAATATTTGCAATTTTGCATGCTAAAACTATAGTCCGTTCAATTACAAAGGTGGGTTAACTGGATGCTCTAGCATATGCACCTTTTATTACCTTGATCCTAGTTGAATCAAATTCAACCTGGTTGAATTTCCATCTAACTAATGTAGCATAATGCTGAATCTGTCCTGATGCAGCCCTAAGTACATTTTGAACCATCAGTAGAGCTAGTTAATTCCATTGAACCATTTCAAAACCATCAGTGCAATGACCTATAGCTGGAGTTATATTAGGGCAACTTCATAGGAACATGTCATGTATACCAGAAGAAATGGGAAAGACTACAATGGGCGATCAGAATTTGACTGTTTTCCATCCAACCTATAGGTCCCAATGTTCAAAATTGAATACCATGCAGTTTTGTGTCATCCAGCAAGTAGTTCAAATGGAGGATTTTGTAGCAGAATGCTGTAGATGTAGTAGAAAGGGATACTAGAGCAGTGTATATAATATATTCACTTGTGGATTAGGCATAAACATGTCTTAAAGTGCCGATAATATAGCACAAATTAAGCTCGGGAACTTTAGCAAGGTATAAGTATGCACTGATCAGTGCTGTTGAAAGATAGAAGTAAAATGTTTAAGGATAGGGGCAACCAATATGAATCATATAACTTCTGGTAGGACGCTGCAACAGTTTGTATTCTCTGTAAAGACACTTTCAGGAAAAAAAATGTTCGCAGGAAGATAATCTCCAAAAAGAGGGAAAAAAAAGAATTAACATCGCAATCCTTAAAAAACTAGATTCTGTTAAAGATAATAAAGTTATCTAATTCTAGATGAGAGTGCTCATGGAAATTCGACCTGCCATAAATTTCTTATTTGTTATCATCCCATTATTGTTTAAGGCAATTTAGCTCAAGTTGGGAACTATTTGATATTGCATTTTGTTCTGAGGAATGCCAAAGAGCCATATATTAATGGTAATGGGCTTTTTCCATTAAAGCGTATAATGGAGAGATTTCCCCCGCTATTTGGAAACAGAATGAATGCGAGATAAAACTCGTTATCTTGTTCCATGTCTAAATTAAAAACAAACTGATTTTTTAATATATTGTATAAACTATAAATCTACATGAACAACATGACATGATAAATATGCATGTGGGCACTTTGCTTGCTTCTTTTAGTTTTGTTGAGGATTAACATTGTATAACTGGTCGTTAGAGTTGTTGTGTTTAAACTTTTCTTTAGACTTTCAATACCACTGCTAGCTTCCATTGTCAGATTACCACTGCAAATTTTTTTTTTGTCCTTTTCTTTTTTTGAAAATACTTTACCATACCTTCCATTGTCTTTTCGTTACTGCGTAACACTGAACTTGAAACATTACAGATTTGTGTACTGAAAGTACAACAATCTCAGTGATGGATTTTAAATTGCCTATCCTAATGTTTGTATGTCGTCTTCTTATTTCTAATGTGTTGCCATCTTCTATTGACTTGTTGCTGAGGGTTTGTGCCACCTGGTTAGTCATCTGATAATGGATAAAATGGTAATTGCAAGCAACAAGAGTCATGTAGTACCATGTGAACTTCAGGATTTCAGTGAACTGTTTGGCCGAAGTCACTTTATTTAGCTGTAAACTAATGTTTATATGCTATAGCTTTCACTATATTCTATTTTGTAAAAATCATCTCTGGCATTTGAATTCTTTATCTAGTAACTTCCTTCTTTAGTTCAGTTCTTCGACGGAAAATCACATATTGCAGAATGCTGCTAATTAATTGTTTTGGTAACTCCCCCATCTTGTTTAGTTTTACTCTCTTTCTACTTTCATCATGTCTCTTTTTCTCTCACACCTACTTGCTCATGCAAACACACAATATTTTGCTTTTAACCTAACAAATCTGTTTATTTTGCTGCAGTGAATTTTCTGTTACAACCAATGGCAGCCTTCTAGAGCCTGATTTCATGTCAACTGATGATTACCTGAAGCAGCAAGAAGATGAGTTTAGACATAAAGTTGAACTTGAGGCAGAGGAAAGAAAGCTTGAGGAAACATTGGAGTACCAAAGACGTATAGAGGAGGAGGCAAAACAAAAACACCTGGCAGAGCAATTTAAAAATGCCACTGGAACTTCTCCACACAACCTTGTAGAAGAAACTGGTGCTTTTGGTTCAAATCTAAATGTGGATGGTCTGAGCCAGCGGGATGGTTCAACTTATAATAATCAGCCAAAGTTGCATAGTAACAATTCTCCTGTATGTCTAAAGGATATCGAATTTGGTGATTTCCATTTCTCTGAAGTTTCCATGTGCAAGAACTATGGGAATGTTGAATTTTGTCAATCTAAACATGAATCTGGCAGACAGGATGTGCTGCTAACTTCAGAAGGACATAGGTCTGTTGGTAACGAGTTACAACCATCTGGTCGGAATGTTGGCAAGCCAAATAGTTTGGTGGATTCACAGATGAACGACATTGCAACAACTGGAGCTCATGGGATATCTTCCACCAGTTCTAGTGTCCAAAACATTAACAAGACAACTAATCAGTCTCATTCGAGATTCAAGCAAGGTCAATTTTCTTTTACATGATCAATACTGAGAGAATAGTTGGATTCTTCTTAATTTTTTCTTGCTGTTTATTCGTAAATGGATGCATTAGCTGGAATTAGGTCTTGTCTTTGTCTCTTTCAGGCACAGGGGGAAATGTGGAAGATGGTTTTGGTCCTTCCGAGCAACGAGCAACTAGGCAACCCAAGAGGAAGACCAACTCTACGAGATCACTTGATGCAAATGTCCGAGCCACATCATACAATAAAGAGAACTCTTTGCATGGACAATCACCAAATGATGTTCACGTAAGAGATCAAGGTCATCCTGTGGTTCCAGATTATATGCATAATGACAGCAGTACGTATCTCTTTGATCTTGTTTACTTGCACCCGGTGGCTCCCATGTCTGTATCTCTTTTCTCTTATTCTGCTAGGTTTTCACATCGATTCACCCAACATAGTAAGAAAATGATCTGCTTTAGTTCTTCAAGAAATTTATAAAGTCTAGGGAAACACCCTAAGAGGGACAGGGACACAACACGAACATGTGTTACAACAATTCCCTAAAACTAGAACACAGGGACACAGTGACATCACATTAGAATAATAGGATTGCATATATACATAATAGGAGTGCATATATACATAGTTTACATACATGCGTAGTCATGTCCTTGCGTCCATAAGCCCCCACACACATTTTTTACAATATAATAACATAAAATGATTACATATATGCTAAAATTTTAACCTATCATATAGTCTTGTGACTTTACAGAAGAAATAGGTCTTGGCTATTTAACTCTCTGTGAATAGTTCAGTGTATCTCACTTCTTATATTGAGCTGTATTTAAACTGATCATAATTTTATACAAGTTAATAATTTGACGACATTTTTTTCCACTAAAGTTTGGTCTTTGATACATAAAGGAAAAGGAAGCAAATAAATATCTCAAATATGTAACGTGAACAAAGAATTGTAATAGAAATGTAAAACATGTGTCCAAGAAGTGTTGACAAGTATCCTAAATTTTTTTTGTGTGTGTGTGTGTGAAATTGAGGGAAGATGAAGTGTTTGAGGAATGTCCAAGGAAGTGTTGGTGTCCGACACAATTGTCAACATGTTCGAATGGGGGAAGTGATGGGAATCATTAGTTATTAATTTTTGGTTTAGGCTCTTTTATTATTTATTTTAGGCTAGGCTTTTTTCCTCTTTATTTAGTCCCATATTGGTGATGATGAGAGTTGGCATTTGTATGAGATCTATATAAGGCCAAGATTTGCAGTTGTTTGGTAGTGCAATTATCTTGAGAATTAAAACTTTTGCGTTGCAAATATTGCTTTGTGTATGAATCTTGGCATGGTGATGTGCTGACTAGGAGAGCGATCTCCTTGATGTTGAGCTCTTTTCTTACAAATTTTTTTTCTTCCACAAAACCCTAGCTCCACCAAAACTTCCACAAAACCTTAGAATCCTTCATTTTCTGCATCGTTATTTTAGAAATCATTATAATTTTTTTTTGATCATACAGTGCACGCATTTAGTGACATTTAGGAGATTGTTTTGCATCCGTACGATTGCGTTTATTGCATTTACATTTGTCGATAGTGCATGCCCCTTCGTAATGGTAGAACCTATTCTCCTGATCATCTAGATATACAGTCCAAAGTAGATCTAATCCTTAAAGAGTTTCAAAATTTAAAACTTAGGGTAGAAGGGTTAGAAAATAAAACTAAAGAGGAGAGTTTTAGAGATGACACTCGAGATAGGAGAGAGGAGAACACCAATAGACGTAGGGGTGGCGAAAAATGACATAATCTGTAGGATTAAGATAGATCCTCTCATATTTGACGATATCTTTGACCCGAAGATTTTTTGTGACTGGATGGCAGACCTGAATTACTACTTTGATTGGTATACGTTTACTGAGGAAAATAGGATTATGTTTGCTAGGATGAGACATACATGGTCAATTAGGATTTACTAGATCTCGATAGAGAGAGTACACGAGGCGTGGAGTTTCCATAGAATCTGGGGTGGAAATGAAACAGAAGCTTAAGGAGAAATACTTTCCCGATTTCTATAAGCATCACCTCTTGGATAAATTGCACAGTCTTTGCCAGGGTAGCATGTCAGTTCAGAACTATACTACCGAATTTGACGACTTAACCCTACATTGTGAGGTGCGAGAAGACTCCTACCAAGCCATTTCTAGGTACCGTTCTGGGTTGAGGTAAGACATTCAACGAGCAAGTTCATTCACTCTCACAAGATGGAGACCCTTGAGCAGGCAAGCCAGTTAGCCAAGACATAGAAATCTCCTTCAATTTTTTTCAGAGTGTAGGGTCATTCCTAAAGTAGGAGAGCAACCTAGCTTAAACGCTCACACAACTAGAGACCGTGAGGGCAAATTTGTGATAGATAAATCTTCTAAGAACGCCAAGGGTAGCCAGCGCTTTAAGTGTCAAGGCTATAGTCATGTGGCTGCACAATGTCCCTTTAGGAACCTTCTAGTTAGGAAAGTCGATGACGATGAGATCAAGACAATAGTTTATGAGCCGATTGATAGCGCGATTGGTTCTAATGATGATGCTAGAGTTTTTAGCATCCAATTAGGTGTTGTTAGGATTCATACACAGCTATTAGAGATGAGGACTGGCGCATGTCTAGTGTGTTCCACATTTATATTACGCATGAAGGGAAGAATTATAAGTTGATGATAGATGGGGGTAGTTGTGCGAACATCATTGCCAAGACCACTCTTGAGAAGATGGGTCTTGAGGCTGAACTACATTCTCACCCATACAATGTGAATTAGGTTAATAAGACTGCTCAATTTATTACCCAACGTTGTCAGGTCCTTATCCACATGTCTAGCTACGAGGGTCGTGTTTGCTGTGATGTCTTAGACATAGACGCTGCACATATTTTGTTGAGTAGGCCTTGATTGTATGACTTGGATGTAATCAGTTTGGGTAGGTCTAACACTTGTGAATTTAAATTTAAGGAAAAGAAGATAGTGTTGAAACCTGCCAAGCCGAAGTCGAATGTAGGGACTAGGAAGGGAGCAGTCACCGATGGCGATAAGAACAACAAGACACCATGTTACTTAATGACTAGATCCCACTTTCGCCTGAGTTTCCTATTGATGGGTCTACTCCCAGATCTAGAAATTCTTTGGCTTTCTCCCTCTTTCCCTATGCATTTCATTCGTCCTAGTTGAGTCACATGCACAACATTTGCATGAGTTGCATTAGCATAATACAAAGCAAATGACAACCAACAATTATAACTATTAGTCTACTGCAGAGTCTCACAAACGGCTGCAGGAACTCGCAATAGGTGACGAGGTGCTGATTAGAGTGCACCCAGAGAAGTTCCAACTGAGAATTTTGAAAAAGCTCCATACTCGACGCAGGGTTCCATGGAAGATTTTTAGGAGGCTTGGTTTGACATCGACATGCTCCATATTCCCTGTGATCTTAGAATCAGCCCAGTGTTCAACGTTGATGACCTGACTTGTTATCACACTTTCACGGGGTCATAACGGTTTTCAGTTCACTCATTGCAACCACCGTTGTTGTGAAGATCCATCATTGAGGAGTTTGTACAGCCATTCCTGGTTTGAATTCATCATTCATGCCATCGCCATTCGCCAGTGGCGAATTTTTCGAAGCCAGGGAGAATTGATGGGAATCATTAGTTATTATTTTTTTGTTTAGGCTCTTTTATTATTTATTTTAGGTTAGGCTCTTTTTTCCTATTTATTTACTCTCATATTTGTTATGATGAGAGTTGGCTTTTGTATGAGGCCTATATAAGCCAAGACTTGCTGTTGTTTGGTAATTCAGTTATTTTGAGAATTAAAATTTTTGCATTACAAATATTACTGTGTATGGATCTTGGCATGGTGATGTGCTAAGTGGGAGAGCGATCTCCTTGGTGTTGAAGTCAAATTCAAATCTTTATGATCTTCTTCTCAAAAACCCTAATTTCTTCCTCTTTATCCTTCTCCCACCTCCATTCTACATCAGAAAGCTTCATAATAAAAGTACCTATGCTACACAGGAAACAACTTTGTCACTCTCAAAAGCGAAACAAAGAAAGAAAGAAAGAGAAAAGGAGAAAGGAAAGAAAAAAAGAAAATAAATTAAACAAAAAAACAGATAGAACGTCTTTTATAAACAGGCCTTGTATGTCAGATCCCTTCTTCTATTGGAAACAAATAATTTTGTTTTTATGAGTATTTATATTTGAAGATAGCACTTTGACTGGTTTACTATCACTTTCTCCTATTTTTATTTTTTTTAAAAAAATCGTTACGAGAAGGATGTCAAATAGCATTAATTTGGTGTCAGTACCAAGTGATCTTCTTTTCTTCTTTTTTGTTTTTGTAAACCAGTAAATAATGAAGTAAAGAGAACGATGCATTTGCAAGCTGAGGATGATGACGAGGAAAGATTCCAAGCCGACCTGAAAAAAGCTGTTCGCCTGAGCCTTGGTACATAAATCATCAACATTCCTGCATTTTTCCCCCATGCCTTCCACACCTATTGTTTTAACATTCTCGTGCATTTATACCGCTCAGTTTATGTTTAGAGCACATATATTTACATTACTCTTGCATGACGATTTTACTTTTTCTTCATGCGCACAAGTGAGCATATGCGGCCACATACATATAGTTCGGCCTGGGTGTTTCAAAAAGGACCATCTAATCACTTCGTGGATGCATGCCTAACTGCAGGTGGACACTAAAGTTGTTGTCCCACATGGTTGATCTTTTCTATATTCCTTCAAACACATGTATACAGAAATGATAGTTGGGTGCTTCAAAACCATGAATCTCATCGTAACATGTTAAACACCATTACATTTGTTCATCTTGGATCGTGTATGGATAGACAATAAACTTTGAGATCATTTGATTTTTTTTTTTTTTTTAATTTCCACTCATTCTTAGTGTTGTAGGCAATATCTAATGAGTGTATTTTCAGTTTAAGCCTCTCATCTTTGAGCTGCAAGGGATTTGACCTCAATATTTACCTTAATTTCTATGTACCATGGAAGCATTTTTAAAATTTATACTGTTCAATACTTGACCGTGCCACTCCATATGTTTGATTTCGTACTAGATGTAGGCCTAGACATGCAAGGATGGAGTAGATGAAAAAGAATATAATATAAGTGATTATCAGTGCTAATTTTTTCTAGGCATGCATTAATCACACATTGTATACTGCTTTCAATTGCCTTTACCTGTTAAGAGTTCCTATTTTCTTCGTTCATGCTCCTAATGTCAAATTGAGTACCAATATGTTGGGAAATTAGATATCAGGGCACGTTATTATACCCATTTTCAGAGAAGTCCAATATTATTAGTGGCGTATCATTGTCACCTTTTTCTATGACCTGACCTAGTGCTTGTGAAAGTAGGTTTCATGGGTACATATCTAGGTGCCCATATGACATGGTCGGAGTACATATCTCTATTTTGTGAGCACGCACACACAGAGACATGCATGTGTGTCAGTCTATAAATACCTTGTTTCGTGCAACTAGAGTTTTTGGGTTTTTTTTTTTTTTTTTTGTGTCATCTACTTCCATCCTCGTGCTATATATATTTTTACTCTGTTGAAGCAGCAACTGAATCCCTAATCTCAATTAATAATGGCCAATGTAGCCAAAACTTTATGTGCTCTGACAGGGAGTAGTTTTACTTCATATATCCCACATCGAGCCTGTTATACTTACATATACAGTTAGATTATTTAAACAGCTAGAGTGGCGCACTTATCGATAGATTAAAGCAAAGACTTGATTTTGGTTTCAATTTTAGAAGCCTTGATCATGTTCATAGTATGCTCTTCTTCTGTTATCACCCTCTTTCCTTGTATAATACAGATGAATTTGAATTTTTCTTCCGGCAGCATTATCTTCAGATACTCTACAGCCAAATCCTACTTATGTTGTGTATTATAAAGAGGTGAATGTGGTTATAGGAAGGATAGGTAGTCAGGACATGAGATCTGTGAATGGCATGAGCCTAATTTAGCTGCAAACATATGAATGCAGTAAATCATGTACTTAAATTATAATAATTCTGAATGCAATCTAGCTATTTTTGTTCTAAACATATATTAAATACTTTGTTACCTTTTGGGATGATCAGAGACTTCCATGTTTTCTCAGTATACTTGGATTGTGCTGTGGAGTATTAATATATTGGAGGTGGAATTTGATAATTACATTTTTGTTACTGTTCCTGTCATTCTATAGACTACCGTAGAAGTGAAGAAACAGGATGTAGAAGGCTTAGAATTTCATTTTTCAACAACCTTATGGCCTTTGTTCTAAAATTACAGCAGGATTAATTTCAGATTTTGTAAATTCAAATAGGGCTTGTAAGATGGCACTAATTATTGTGAATTTGCCTTGTTTTCAAGAGGAGATGATGATCAGAGGAGATGATGATCAAAATTGGAGAACTTGGAAAAGAAGCAAGTCAAGAAATTGTGTGACAGTTGATAGGCCTGTCGGCCACACACAATGGACTGTTGACAGGCCTGTCGGCCGCACACAAATAAAGAGGAAGCGCAGATCATATTTTTGACAGGCACAAAGGCCTGTCGACAGCCCGTTCAGGCCTGTCATAGCTAGAGTCCAAAATTGGATTCATATTTCCTTTTCAGACACGTTCATGTTTCTTTTCTGGGGGACTCCGAATAGAACTCAAATTTTATTCATTGAAGAATGTGTTTTTAAAGATTGAGGGGTCTAGAATTGTTCTAGATCCTAGAAATCAACTCTTATAAGATTGATCAAGTTCTTCAAGTATCCGAGGGCCAAGGTCATCTCATAGTTCGAATAGGGTTTGTATTGTAAAATTTTATAAATAAATATTGTAATCTAGTCTGTAACAACACAAGGAGAATAAATAAAGCTAATGCAAAAAGAAAAGCAGGTGACGGTGCAAAAAGAGAAGGGATACTCTTGTAATCTAGAGGGATTCAAGGGGAGGGTGAATACTCTTGTGGGATTCAAGGGGAAGATTAGATTTTTTGTACCGAGTATAATAATAAAACTCTCTTAAGTTCTCTCTCCATGGACGTAGGCCGTGTTTGGCTAAACCACGTTAAATCCTCATGTTATTTCTTTTTTTGTCTTGGTATTGCTACTTTGCTTTACTATTTTTATCTTTTGCAAGCATTACATATTGTCACGGTTCCACAACGTCGATCACGGTTTTGAGCGCGCACAACAGTTGGTGTCATAACCCGATTTTTGGTGTGATCTCAATAATTATTATCAGAGCAAGTTCTACGAACAATTGATATCAGAGCTTAAGGTTGACGATAAGGTGATATGTCGAAGATTGAAATTTCTGCAAGCAAGTTCGAGGTCGAGAAATTCAATAGTAAAGGAAACTTCAGTTTATGGCAAAAGAGGGTGAAGGCGTTGTTGGTGCAATATGGTCTTCACAAAACCCTGCAGAAAAAGCAAAATCTGCGGGCATGTCAGATGAGGATTAGAAGAAGTTGAATTTGAAAGCGACAAGCATGATCCAATTACGTCTCGCAGAGGAGGTCATGTACAACGTGATGGATGAATAAACAACTACGAGTTTGTGGTCAAGGTTAGAAACATTATATATGATAAAAAGCATATCCAACAAGCTGTACTTGAAGAAACAATTATATGGACTACGTAAGAAGGAAGAGACAGCGGTGTTGGAGCATCTAAACTTTTTCAATAAGATCATCAACGACTGGCTATTGACGTGAATATCGATGAGGACAAGGCGTTAATACTTCTCAATTTGCTTACAGAATCATACGATCATATCGTATGGAAATAAAACTCTCATCTTGAAGGAGGTCACAACAACTCTATTATCAAACGAGATCAAAAAAGACCAAATCAAGATGTGCAGGAAGGTTCATGTTTGGTGGTCATGGGAAGGAAAAGAGAAGGAAAGAAAGTCCGGGTTCGTCGAATGCACGTCACTTTTCACAAGAAAGATCATTAGAAGAAAGACTGCAAATATCGACAATAGTGGTTGAAAAAGAAAGGATAAATTGCGAAAGTAGATGTAACAGAGGGTGTATCTGACACCTATGTGTTAACAACTTTCATAGATAACACTTCTACAGATGAAGATTGGACATTAGATTCTAGTAGTGCGATACATGTATGTTCCCAGAAGGAGATATTCAACTCATTGGTTGCAAAAGAGGAAAGGACTGTCAAAATGGTGGATGGCTCAGCTTGCGAGGTCATTGACACTGGGACAGTTAATTTTACAGGTAGCGATGAGATAGTGCGTGCTCTGGAGGCGATCTGGTATGTTCCGGACGGTACAATTTAATATCCATAGGGGTGCTCGACTCAGAGGATGACGGATCCAAGTGCAACACGGAGTCATCACGGTTAGCCAAAGAGACGGGGTAATCCTGAAAAGAGAAGTGTGGAGGGATATACAAGCTGAAAGAAAACTCAGTTCGAGGTTGAGTTTTAATGACAAGCTTGGAAGGGAGCTTATCGCGAGGTGAAGCTTTAAGGAAGACTGGACGGACGTGAACCGGGTCAAAGCGTTGCAGGAAAGAGAAAGGGCGGATTCGGGCAAAGTCTGAGATGGCCCAAGGCAGACGATGAATCAACTAAAAGCCCCAGGGAGAGGGGGCAAGAATAAAGGCTTCACGGTATGGTTACAGTTAAGGAAAGAATTAAGGTAAAATTTTAAAATTTCTAATGATTTTGCTAAAGACTTGAAAAACAAGTCGAGGTGGAGATTATTGTGAATTTGTCTTGTTTTCAATAAGAGACGATAGTCTAAGAAGATCCAATAAAAATTGGAGAAGAACTTGAAAAAGAATCATATTAAGAAACTATGTGGTAGTCGACAGGCATGTCAACCGCACACAATGGGCTGTCGACATGTTTGTCGACACAGAGGAAACATAAATCAGATTTTCGACAGGCTCAAAGGCCCGTCGATAGGGGCCTGTCGACAGCCTGCTCAGGCTCGTCGACAGTCAGAGACCAGAATTGGGTTCTAAGTTTCCTTTTCAGACAGGCTCGTCGACAGTCAGAGACCAGAATTGGGTTCTAAGTTTCCTTTTCAGACGCGTTCAGGTTTCTTTTGTGGTGAACTTTGAATAGAACTCAAATTCTATTTATTGAAGAATACGTTTCTAAAGATTGAAGGATTTAAAATTGTCCTAGATCAAGAAAATCAATTCCTATAAGGATTGATCAACTTCTTCAAGCATCCGAGGTCTAAGATTATCTTATAGTTCGGATATGATTTGTATTGTAAAACTCTATAAATAAATGTTGTAACTTAGTCTGTAACAACACAAGGAGAATAAAGAAAGCCAATGTTAAAAGAGGAGTCGTGCCGGTGCAAAGAGAGAAAAAAAATACTCTTGTAATGTAGAGAGATTCAAGGGGAAGATGAATACTCTTGTGAGAATTAAGGGGAATATTAGATCTATTGTACCAAGTATATTAATAAAACTCTCTCAAGTTCTCTCTCCGTAGACGTGGGCCGGGTTTGGCCGAACCATGTTGAGTCCTCGTATTATTCTCTTTTTCTCGTGGTATTGCTACTTTACTACTTCTTTTTGCAAGATTACTTATTGCAACGGTTCTGCAACATCGATCACGGTCCTGAGCGCGCACAACAATTGGTGTCATAACTTGATTATTGGTGTTGTCTCAACAATTGGTATCAGAGCAAGTTCTGCGAACACTGATTTGGGAAGGGTTACAAAACAGTGAAGCTATTCAGTCTAGGATTAAGAGGGAAAATTAAGGTTTATTGAAGAATGAAAACTAGGTCTAGGTTTATCTAGAAACATTTTCTCGGTACCCAGAAATTTCAACATTATTCTGCTTTATGTTTGAGTGTTTAATAGATTACCATGGTTAAAAGTTGTTGAGGTCTTGGTTTGGAATATGAAGGGTTGATCTAATTTTTAGATAGACGAGACTAATATTTCAAAGGCGTACTAACTGGAAGTTGGAGAAGTATAACTTCACAAATGAAGATTTGAGGTAAAAGTTAGAGAGACTAGTCGATAAAAGATAGAATAAAAAGTGAAGACAGAACTTGAGCGCAGAGTTATGTCTACTGAAACTCTACTTGCCCTGAGTCCTCATGATGCTGAGTTAATTTGCGTGTAGATACATCGGTAAGTAAATACAGTAACCTTATTCCGATTTTGGGACCCTCTGAGTTGATATGGGAGGGGCGTATAGGTGAATTTATGGCTATTTGCTCTTTATTTCTCAATGTTTCCCAGGTTCGGGGTTTCAAAAGTATTACCATGATGGGAATCATTAGGTTTAATTCTTTATTTAAGCTAGACTCATTTTTACTTTATTTTATTTCCATATTAGTTATGATGGGAGTTGTCTTTTGTGTGAGGCCTATATAAAGCCTAAACTGGCAGTTGTTTTGTTTTGAGAATTTAAAATTTGCATTGCAAAATATTTGCTTTGTATTGAATCTTTGCGTGATGATGTGCAGAATGGGAGAGAGATCTCTTAGGCGCTGAAGCCTGAATTCCATCTTTATCTCTTTAAAACCCTAAATTTTCTTTCCATCTTTCTTCTCTCTTCCCGTTCTACATTAATTTGATATCAGAGCTAAAATCTCGATTCCTTTCTTTTTCCTATTCCTTTTTTACCTCCACAAAATTTTTCCTTCCCGAAAACCATAGATCTGCTCTTCTTTATCTTCTTTTTTAAGTTTAGTTTTTTTATAAAAAAATTCGAAACCTTAATTCGAAAAAAATCAAAAAAAAGAAAAAAGAGAAAAGAAAAAAGAAAAAAGAAAAAAAGAAAAAAGAAAAAGAAAACTGTGTTACTGTTCGTCTTCCTCATCTTCCACCAACAAATCTTAAACCTTAATTTCCGCCGCCAACACCCCTTCACCGCCGCCGCAACCGCCGTCTTCTCAGCCTCCCCTTCTCAACGCCGACGCTGTCACATCTCGTGCGACGCCCACGAGAACCACCAACATCAATATTGTCTCCTTATTGTCAACAGTTCCCGCCACGACTGCCCTCGTCGTGAGATCTCCTCACTGACAACATGAAGCCATCGCCGTCGATATACTCACCGACTGCAACCCCAATTCCTCATCGTCGTCCTTTGGCTCCTCCATAGACCTCACCGTTGCAACCTACTCCACTTTTACCATTCCTCCCCGCTGCCGCAACTCCCGCCGTCGCTGTAACCTTCATCTCCTCGATTCAGACGCTGCTGCCAAGATTCAGATGACGCTGACAAGATCCATCCCTCGCCGTTGCAGACCACGCGCCACGACCTTGGCAACAACATTAGAGTTCGCTGCTGACCTCATTACTGATGATCGTCGCCGTTAAAAGCCGCCACCGCTGTCTAACATGGTTCGAACCCTAATTGTGGACGGGTGAAGAGAAAAGGTGAACAAGTTGTGGGTTTAAACTTTCAAACCCAAATTCACTTTATTTTGGGTTTATGTTGTTAAACCCGCCAAGTGAACCCGACCTAACCAGTGATTGAATCCGACCCAAGATCCAACCCGCTTCACATTGGGTTCGAGTCCAACTAAGTCAGACATGTTCGCAGCCAGACCCGAGCCGTTGCTGACGTCAGTGGCTCATAAGCTGATGTCATCGGCTCGACCTAACGCGATCGAGCTGTGAAGCCGACCCTAGCCGATCTCGGCCGCTCGAGCCATGGCTGATGTCCAGCTGACTTCATCTGAGTTGATGCTGATGTCATCCGAGCCAAGCTGACGTCATCGGCTCCGTTTGAGCCACACTATTCTGGCAGCAACACAATTTTGATATGGAGTGTGTTTCAGTCTTGTTCTAGTCTGATTCGAGTTCCATCTGAAGCATTAGATTCACAGCTGAGTCCCGGAGATACTGGGAGAATTTTTCAACTTTTGGGCAATAGATCCAACTTCTACACAATTTTATTTGGAGCCACTACTCGGTATTAGTGCTTTTTCAAGCGCCTTTGGGTATATTCTAAACCCACCTCTGACTTTTGCATATCTTTTGTGAACTTATGGTGGTTGTAAGTTGTATTTGCTGTTGTTAATTACCTGTATTGCTGCCTGTTGCATATTCACTTCTAAGAATTATTTTCTGCATCGTAATTTTAGAAGTTATTTAGGAAAATATTTTTCGTTTGATCATATAGTACACACATTTAGTGACACACATTTAGTGACACGTAGGAAATTGTTTGCATTCGTGTGATTGTGTGTATTGCATTTGCATTTTAGATAACGCATTCTCCTTCATAGTAGTAGAACTTATTCCCCTGATCACCTAGATATGGAGGCCAAACTAGATCTAATTCATAAGGAGCTTTAAGACCTAAAGTTTAGAGTAGACGGGTTGGAAAGTAAATCTAATGAGAGAACTTTAGAGTACCACAATGATAGGAGAAGGGATGAGAGCGCTAACAGACTTAGGATTAATGAAGATGACATATCCATAGGATTTTAGGTATATTCTCCCACATGTGATGGGTTCTTTAACTAAGTTTTTTTAATGATTGGATGGTAGACTTGGATTACTACTTTGATTGGTATAGGTTCACAGAGGAAAGTAAGATTCGGTTTGCTAGGATGAGACTTACAGGGTCAAATAGGATTTATTGGATCTCAGTAGAGAGAGTACACTAGGCGTGGGGCTTTCATAGAGTCTTGGGAGAAAATGATACAAAAACTTAAGGAGAAATACATTCACGATCCCTATAAACATCTCCTCTTAGATAAACTGCACAACTTTCGTCAGGGTAGCAAGTCAGTTCAGGATTACACTATCGAATTTGATGACCTAACGTTGTGAGGTGAAAGAAGACTCTTACCATGCTATATCTAGGTATGTTCTGGGTTGAGATTAGATATCTAGCGAGCAATATTTATTCATTCCCACAAGATAGAGACCTTTAAATATGCAAGCCACTTAGCTCGAGACATAGAAACCTCCCTCAAATTTTCTTCAGAGCGTAGGGTCATTCCTAAAGCCGGAGAGCAATCTAGCTCAAACACTCATACCACTAGAGACCCTAAGGGCAAATCTGTGATATGTGATTTTTCTAAGAACGCCAAGGACAGTCAATGCTTTAAGTGTTAATGTTATGGTCACGTTGCTGCACATTGTTCCTCTAGAAACCTTAGTTAGAGAAGTTGATGACGATGAGATCGAAACAATAGTCTATGAATCAACTGGTAGCGTGACTGATTCTGATGATGATATTAGAGTTTCTATTATCCAAATAAGTGTAGTTAAGTACTCACACACAGCTGTTAGAGATGAAGACTGGCGTAGGTCTAGTGTGTTCCACACTTATATTACACACGAGGGAAAAATTTATAAGTTGATAGATGAGGATAGTTGTGCGAATATCATTGCCAAGACAACTCTTGAGAATATGGGTCTCAAGGCTGAACCACATCTCCACCCATACAACGTGAATTGGGTTGATAAGACTGCTCAATCTATTACTCAGCGTTGTCATGTCCCTATCCACATGTCTAGCTATGAGGATCGTGTTTGGTGTGATGTTTTAACATAAACGCTGCACACATTTTGTTGGGTAGGCCTTGGTTGTATGACTGGATGTGACAAGTCTGGATAGGTCTAACACTTATGAATTTAAATTCAAAGAAAAGAAGATAGTGTTGAAACCTGGCAAGCTCAAGTCGAATCTGGGGAATAACATGGAGGGAACAATCACTGGAAAGAACAACAAGACACCATGTTATCTAGTGACTAGATCTCACTCTTTTCCCGAGTCTCATACTGATGGATCTACTCTCAGGTCTAGGAATTTCCTCATTCTTCTCCCTCTTTCTCTAAGTATTCCACTCATTGTCACAGTTGAGTCACCTGCACCACATTTGCATGAGTTGCATGATCATAATACAAGGCAAATGATAATCAACAATTATAACTATCAGTCCGCTGTAGAGTCTCACAAGTGGTTGCAGGAAATCAGAATAGGTGACAAGGTGCTGATTAGAGTGCACCTAGAGAGGTTCTCACTATGAATTTTAAAAAGGCTCCATACTCGACACAGTGGTCCATACAAAGTTTTGAGGAGGTTTGATTCCAACGCCTTATGAAGCATGCACACGGGACAGATACGACACGGACACGACGACATGACAAATTCTTAAAACGTAGAATAGGAGACACGATGATATAATTATATGGATGTGTGTAAGTATATACATATCAAAACCTATAGTGAATAAGATGTGTTTTATTAAAGGTAAAATGAAAAAACAAAATAAAATCTAAATAATTTACATGTATAGTTTGTAATAAAGTAACAAACAAAACCAAAAAATATAAAAATAATCTAACTAATACCTCACTTAGTTCGTGATGTGTATAAATTCTACTAGCATATTTGCTTATGTCAAAGAGACATTCTTTTTTATGTTTATTTAAGTGATATGTGACTTTTAGGTATCTAAAATATGATCTTTAAATTTTATTTTATACTAATATGGCGTTGGACACGGTGTCGACACGCGATTTTATGGTTGTTTAAAATCTGACACGGCTTTGGAGTGTTCGATACGTGGCATCAAGTGTCTTGCAAGTGTCGATGTTCGACACGGACACGACACTCACTTTAAAGTATCCGTGTTTCATAGTCAGCGCCTACGAGCTCGATATTTCCCATGATTTTGATCAGCCCGGTGTTTAGCGTCAAGGACCTGACTCGTTATCGCGCTTCCAAGAGCCGCGACTGTCTCCAGTCCATCCATTGCAGCCACCACTGCTGAAGAGACCCACTACTGAGGAGTTTGTGCAGTCCTTGGCTCGATTCCATCATCCACGCCGTCGCCATTCATAATGGCGAAATTTTCAAAGCCGGGGAGAATTGATGGGAATCATTAGGTTTATTCTTTATTTAGATTAGGCTCATTTTTACTTCTTTATTTTAGTCCCATATCGGTTATGATTTGAATTGTCTTTTGTATGAGGTCTATATAAGACCTAGACTGGTAGTTATTTGGGTAGTTCAGTTGTTTTGAGAATTTAAAATTTGCATTGCAAAATATTTGCTTTGTGTTGAATTTTGCATGGTGATGTGCAGAGTGGGAGAGAGATCTCCCAGATACTGAAGCCTGAATTTCATCTTTATTTACTTCAAAACCCTAAATTTCTTTCCCTCTATCTTCTTTTCCCTTCCCGTTCTACATCATACCATCCTTCGCCCGGAGCAGGTTTGATTAACTTTAATGACAATTATGTCATCCTATACGAGAAGGAGAATTTATTTAGTGGATTCTTTTTTATCTTAGTGTGTACATGTAAAACTATGGCAATTGAGCATCACAATCTCCCTAAAGTTGTCTTAAAGCAATATTAATATTACATATATTATGGTAGTATTACATATGTTATGGTAGTTATTGCCTTTTATGTGGAAGCAGCATATGCTAATCATTGATCTTTTCAGTTGCATTATTAGAATCTTTCCCAATAAATATGTCAAATGAGTTGTTGAAATGCATTTTCCTTTCATTTAAAGCATGATTTAGGATCCCGGAATCAGTATTGGTATTGGCCAATGTTTTTAGTATCCATATGAGCAATATACAATATTGTAGGGTTAGTATCATATCGGGTACCTAAACACCCAATATATATCATGGATATATATTGGAGTTGGCCGATATTTGAAGCCATGCTTTAAAAAATACCTATTTCTTCTTTTTGTACCACATGGGCTCATTGCTGCTTTCAGCTTTGTGTGATAAGTTGTTGATACGTCAATATTCTTGTAAAACTTGCCGAGTATTGTGATATTGGTGATAATTTGTAACTGATTCCATCATTAGATAGATTCATCCTGATCTTAACCCTCATGTTTCTGTGAGTTCTAATAATTGTTGTTTCGTTCTTCCATGAGAGTATAAGCGACATTGTCAATATGGCAAGTCTTCTAATGCGTTTATTGATCTTCTCAGACACTTTTCAAGCACGTGAAGGTTTGTCTGCTGTTTCAGCTTCAAGATTCGGTCACGAAAGAGACCCAGAGAAGGATAATTACAGTATATCTGCTAGTGAACCTACAACTATTTCAAGCAATAAAGGATTGTATGGAACAGGCCTTAAAAATGAAGTTGGGGAGTACAATTGCTTTCTAAATGTAATTATCCAGGTTAGTATGACAGAGTATTTCACATAGAAACTATGATTATTAAGCTTCAGCTCATTGCTTTACTCAGACGACACTTTTTCCCGTGAAAAAAAAAATCTAGTCACTCTGGCATTTAAGGAGATTCAGAGATGAGTTCTTGAGGATGTCGACACAACATACTCATGTTGGGAATCCTTGTGTTATCTGTGCACTGTTTGATATCTTTACTGCTTTGAGCAAAGCATCTTTGAAGGGACAGACAGAAGCAGTTGCTCCTACTTGTCTAAGGATCGCTTTGAGCAACTTGTATCCTGATAGCAGTTTCTTCCAAGAGGTAATTCTGCAGAAGCAGGCCATGCATCAAACAACATTTCACCTTTGTTGAATTAGTTCGATTGAGCCGATTTCTTTTTAATGTCATATTTATTATTTCGCCTGTTTTTTTCATGGTAGCAATTTTTATAAGTATACTTGCTTTTGGCAGTCCCAAATGAATGATGCTTCTGAAGTATTAGCTGTGATCTTCAATTGTTTGCATCAGTCGTCCACATCTTCTTCTGGTGAATGTGAAACTGAATCAGCAGGCAATAATAGAATGAGTAATTGGGACTGTGAAAGCAGTACTTGTATAGCACATACCTTGTTTGGAATGGACATATATGAACAGATGAACTGTTACAACTGCGGTGTGGAATCTAGGCATTTAAAGTACACTTCATTTTTTCACAATATCAATGCAAATGCGCTTCGGACAATGAAGGTATTACTATATTATCTTTTTGGGCATAGTCTTGCAGTTTAAGATTGTCAAATTCTAATCTCCGTAAGGTCTGGTCTTCTTTCAGATTACTTGTGGCGATGGCTCTTTTGATGAGCTTTTGAAGCTTGTGGAGATGAATCACCTGCTAGCTTGTGACGTTGAGGCTGGTGGTTGTGGAAAGCCTAATTATATTCACCATATTCTTTCAACTCCACCACATGTTTTCACAATTGGTAATGTCACTGGCATCTCTTACAAATTTATTTTTCTCATGGGTGCCACTTGGTCCAAAATCTAAGATCAACTAGTATAATCCAAAAATTGTCTGAGATATGGCTCCGATTGAGATGATGCTACCAATTTAAATAAAAATGTAGCTCCATATCCGTCAGCTTTGTTTTCGTCAGATGCTGTCCTGAGTTTAGAACCCGCCCAACCCAAAGTTGAGTAAAATCACTAATTAACACCATTTGTCTCCTATTCATGTTGATCTCCAAGCTATACTGATTGAATTGCACCCTTGAGTTTTCTTATTTAATAATAAATTCTTACTTGTGTTTTCTGTTGCAGTTTTGGGTTGGCAGAACACAAATGAAAGCGTAGACGACATTTCTGCTACGATGGCAGCCATTTGTACCGAAGCAGATATTGGTGTCTTATATAATGGTGTAGATCGAGGAAGCAAGCGTTCCCTTGCTTCAGTGGTATGTCCAAATATTACACTATTATTTTGTTTCTTCACTTCTAAGTAGTTACCCCATTGCCAAATCTACTTTATATTTCACTTGCTCAATTTATTTCCTTTCTTGCATGCCTACTTTGAGAAGGTTCACTTGCAACAAATTATGCTTAAAATTTTAGTGGTGAATATAAAATAATAACCATCAAGTTATTATACGGCCAACACGTGCTGCTGTACATAAACCACTTGTTGATGGATATGACATTGGCACCTGTCCATGGGCCACAGGTTTGGATATGCCCTGGTTTGCTGGAATGGTTATTCATTGACCATGGGGTTTGAGCTCAAATCTCATCACATAAAATTGATGATCGGCCATGCTATGTAAATATCTACTGTATTGTTAACCTACAACAGCTAAACTGTTTGGAAGCCTATGCATCTAGCCATTGTAAGTAAATAGTAATAAACAATGGTATGATATTTTGATTAGATTTATTTCCTAGAAACATCAAAATTCGTTGGAGCCCTTTACTTATTTATTTTAGCTCATGCGGAACAAGATAAAATGTGTGGATTGCCAGTTATGTGGCCCACGTCGATCTTGATGTTTGTTAAATTTGTGGAGCCTATAGAGGCCACACGTGCTCGCCCGCATGGTCACCTGTGCGCGCGCGCACATATCTGATGTTTTAGGGATTAATGCACTGGACCTCTGTCCTCAGATCACATACACCATCATAGAAGGGAGACTTCAAAGACAAGGAGTAGGAATTTTGAGGAAAATATAATTCTGCTCCTTTTCTTTTCCACCTGGGTACTAATCTAGTTGAGATATGATCAACCAAATTGTCCATAGGGAGGGATACTTCTGAGCTTAAGCAATTTCAATACATTGTTCCTAAACTCATTTGCATAAAGTTCCTTGAAAGCTCAGCTTATACTTAACCTGGCTAGTTTATTTAGTAGTGCAACTATTTTTCTGTAAATAACCTTTTCTTTTTTTACACTTCTGCCATGCTCAAACAAATGGACATCTAATTTCATTGCCTTTTCCTGGCTATATGGACTATAAAGCTAGGTTCTACAATATGTAGGTTGTTTTGTAAAATTCTCTTTCCCAAATCTGAAAAAATGTGATACTAAGGGTATTCTTGGTTTGATGTAGTTGGAGTTACACTGCATTTCAAATTACATGCAGCTCCAACTATTGTAGTTGGACATGCATTCCATTGTTTGGTTTTATCGCATCTCAAACTACAATTTTTTTGGAGAACTGGTGTCTATTTGCAATCCTCCAACTATTATCACCTAAACCTTCATGTATTTGGTTGAATTATTTTACCGCTTTAAGTATGACTACCAGTCAAGCCGGACAATCGGACCTTTAGGTTGTTAGTGTTCATTCAATTATTTAAACAGGCTTAATATTTTGTTCAAGTTTGGTTTGTTTACATTATCAAATGAGCTCAAGCAAGCTTTCAAAGGTTGGGCCAAGCTCGACCTTCTCGAGCTGATATACAGTTAAAACATATACTAGAAATTACATTTTTAATATATGTGAAATTAATGTAAGTAGTAAATCTTTTAAGAACTTTGCAATGAAAATTGAGAGACAAGTGAGATCATTAAATAGTAAATCTTAGTATGCTAAATTATGTATTAAAAATTTCTTATAACCTAGCAATAACAACCACCACTTTGGCTCAAACATAGCAAGTTCTTAGTTTATTAATGATATACACATTGCTGAAGTTTTCTATTAAATATGCCCAATAATTCATAAGTATCCATCTTACTTTTTTCTCTAATTATGAATCAAACTACAATTGGCAATAGAAAAGGAAAGATAGCAAAATTTTGAAGCGAGAAAGTATAGAAAACACAATAGTACTAGTAATAAAGTCAAATCTATTTGTTACGTATTGACCCTTGGATTGGTTTTGACCATAGAGAAGAACCCTTGAAGATTAAAGTGGCAATTTAGGTGTGAGACTAGAAAATGTTTTCGTCTGACTAGGGAAATACATATTATTGTATTGAACTTGTGATAAAATTGAAATACTAGACTATGGATCAATTGAACTAAATTGATTTGCTAAAAAAATTGAACTAAATTGATTTGAACCTAAAAGCCAAGCTCAATCTCAACCTACTTTGTCTTTGAAGAGTGTTGAATCTGAGCAAGATATGTTCAAACTTGTTCATTTATTTTAACGAGCTTAGATTTTTGTTCAAGCTTGGTTCATTTAAGATATTGAACAAGCTTGCTTGAGCTTTTACTGAGCTGATCTCGAGCTTCCTAAACCCATTAGCAGCCAGTGACGGACGCAAAATTTCTTCTCAGCATGGGCGTAATAAAAACACACATATTCAAACTTAAAAAAAAATTTAACATATAGTTCTTTCTAAAACATTTTGATTACACCTATCGGCCTATGGCACAATTTTTCTCAGCGTGGGTATTGATGCTCTTTTGAAATATCTTTTCATATCTAATAAAACATAACCGCTAGTGAATTATATATAAAACAATTTCATAAATATTTAACACTTAGTAAGTTCAATTTTGCATAAATATTTAACCACTTAAAATATTTTGCATAAAATGATTCCTCGGGTCTTGATGCAACACTTAGTAAGTTCAATTTTGTGTCAAAACCATAAATTACACATCAAAATAAATGTATTTGGCATAAAGTGTGTCATTCCCAGGCTATGATTTTCTACAACATCCTTTATACTCCCAAATATATTCAAATGCACATTGAGCATCAAGTCTCTAAAAACATAATCCTTGTTAAAGTCCCACATCCTTCAGAATCAAACCGTTCTCTAAACAGTTTGTAACTTTGTATCTAGCCATCGCCAACAGAATTGCAATTCCAAATTGAGCAGGCTTGAGAACAAACTTGAGAAATTTTTACAACTAATTGCCAATCTTGAATAAACTATGCACTTGATGTTTATGGCCTGCCCACTGAATATGGCTAAATTTTGGGTTTTTTTTTTGATGAATCATAATATTATTATGCACACAAGGTTAATTTAATGTCTCCAGCTTTACTTGAGATTTCTCAATCAAAAATGGGTTTTTATATCAATTGAAAATTTTCAAAATAGAACAGAACAAAATGAGCTAAAATATTTAATAAAAATAATTTAAAAAAATTGCATACCTTTGATATGAAAGGTTTGAGAACGGTTACAACAATGATGAGCTTTGGGATCCAGCCCAATTTCCTCTGCCTCCCTCACTGCCATCGCTCCATCGTCCACGTGCCCCTCCTCCGTCTCCCCCCGGCAGCGACACCTCCCCTGCAGCCACACCCCATAGAAAAAAAACCCAATAAAAATCCGAACTTTTCTCTTTCTCCCCTCAAAAAAAAAAAAAAAAAAAAAAAAAAAAAAAAAAAAAAAAAAAAAAACTTTTACTAGAATGAATCGACAAATTCGATGCTCTCTTCCAAAGTCACCAAAGCCGGAGGTCCTCGGCTCCTGAGGACGGAGACGATGAGCCTTAGGCTTTAGGCCGAAGTCATGTTCGCCACTGGAGGCTGAAGTCGTCAGAGGATCACGGAACTTTGAAGCAGAACTTGTTGCCTTGTTGGGTGTTATCAAAAAATGAGTGTAGGTCTTGGGCCTATTTGTTTCAGCAGCCCAGTGTGGGCCTAAATATTTAGACTCAAAAAAATTAAGCTAATATTGGATGAGCTGAAAGGAATTTTACAAAACCCAGTGTGCGTGAGGCCCACACTGGGCTGGGTGTATATAAATCCGCCACTGTTAGCAGCCCTAGCTTTAAGTACCTAAATACCTCACTTTGGTAAGCTTACCTCCCCAAAGTACAATTGACTAGGTTATTTTAATTTATTTCAATACATCAAGAGTGACTTTTCAGGATCCAAACTTCATAATCACGTGGACTGTGGTTTTCTTATTTGATTAGAGATCTCCATTCATTTTTAACATTCATTTTTAAGGCCTGTCGAAAACCATTTGTGGATGGATCATGTCGCCCTCAACCCCCGCCAGTTTAGGTTGTATGGGTGACATGAGCAGCATGGGTATAAGAAGAGATCCTGCACATGCTAAGCCGTACAATTTATATTCACAGCGATACAACTGAATAATAAACCTACATAAACCAATAATATCCAATAAATTCCACCACCAAAACCAAAATAACTAAAGTCTCAAACCCTAATCAAAGTAGTAAAAATTAATCGTTGATGCATAATTTTCACTACTAATTAATCTAAAGCCTCAATAGAATGAAAATAGTTAATAACTGCAACCGCTTGCAAAAAATCTCCAAGAACCAGTCCTAATGCTACTCTGAATTTGAAATGGTTAAAGCAATAGAGTGAGCTATAAGCCCAACGAGCAAACTATCTAATTAAGTTGCCTGAGGCCAATAAACAATAGGTTGTCTGGAGACCAATAATAGAGCACTATGATAAACAATAAGTTGCTTGAGGGCCAATAAACAATAGGTTACCCAGAGGCCAATAATAGTGCCCTAGTGACCTATTGACATGCAATAACAATATCATAGTTGGACTTGAAAGAATTTCAATTTAAAATCAAGGTATCTCTACAATAATAAATACTATAAATTAAGCTATTATAGATCAAGAGCATACATGTAAACAACGAAAACTCATGTCTGATATGATTATGCAATAAAACATGAACCTATTGAAAAACAATCACATTACAGTATTATGAACCAAAAACACATACATCATATATTAGTGAAATATTCACAAGTTATCGAAAACACCTAGCAAGTTAGGAGTCTACTCAACTCTCAACGACCAAAATATCTAGAAACTTTTATTTTTTTTTAGGGTTTTTAATATATATACCCCCCAAATCTTTAGAAATTTATCCCCCAAATCATTGATATTGTCAATTTACCTCAAATCCTTTGGGTGTTACCCTTGCCATTAGTTTTTGGATGGAATAAGAACAAAATACCTGTCATACCCTTGCTTATTTTTTTTGTTAGAAAAAGAAATTAAAGAAAAGAAAAATGGGAGAAAGAGAAGGTGGGTTGGGGGGGGGGGGGGGGCAGCAGATCCAAATCCCCTCCTTTTATTCTCTCTCCTTCTCTCTCACTCCTCCCTACAGCCCTCTTTTTTTCTATTAGAACCAGCAGAAGAAATTTTTTTTAGTGATTGAATTTTTTTTTTTTGTTTGAAAGATTCATTTGAGAAAAGAAAGAGCAGCGGAGGAAATTTGAGACAATAAAGAGTAGGGGAGGAAGAAGGCAGAAATAAGATTAGAGTTAGGGTGTGGGTTAACTTGGAGCGAGTAGATTAGTCATTTTAATATTTTAACAGCAAAGGAATATTCCCTTTTGATTCTTAATCAGTAACAACATAGGGGGTATGTTTTATAGGCTGACCGTTTTGAGGGGTGAATTAACAATATGAATTATTTGGAGGATAAATTTCTAAATAGGTAACATTTGGGGGTATATATCCGAAAAGCAAAAGCCCTTTATTTTATATGTTATGTTACGTCAAACGAAGTGTATATGTAACCATTATTCCCCTTTTAGTTGTGGGTTAATACCTTACAATTCATAATACTTTATTCTTGATGAGTCACTGCCATAATTGTTTCTAAATTTAGATCTTTAAATGAAGCTAACCCATTGTTATATCAAGTCTCTTACTAACGGTTTTGAGTGCTCGGTGCTAACAAAGTTTTAAATATTCAGGTTTGTTATTATGGGCAGCATTATCACTGCTTTGCATATGAGCATGAACAGTGGGTTATGTATGATGACCAGACTGTCAAGGTAATGTCCTCTTCATATCCTCCATTTTAACTTGATATTCTTAAATCACGGATTTTATGATGAACTCACCGATGCATGCAGGTTATTGGTGGTTGGGATGATGTTGTTGCCATGTGCGAAAGGGGGCATTTGCAACCTCAAGTCCTATTCTATGAGGCTGTTAATTAAAAAGAAAATTCCCCTCCTCTCTGTATCTAAGAAAGAGCGGATGCAGCCTGCAGTCTCAGATGGTCATGTGCATATTTATAGATTGAAATGCCTCCGCTGTCTATGATGGGTCATCCAATCACTGTGTAAACCACCGTCAAGTGCCAAAAGTTGGATCCACCAATGGGTTAGGGATGGTTTGTGGGTGGTCCAATCTCTTGGACAATCAAGGATGTGGAAATAAATCCCCTCAACTATAGCATGTATAAGTTACTGCTATACTGGAAGGAAAATGCTTTTCTTTTACCTGTTATCTCCATTTGAGCACTCATCCACAGATTGATTTTGTTCTACGACAATAAGGTGACTGCTTTCCTGGAGACATTAGAGGTGCTCAAATTGACGGCAGCCAGCATTACCAAAGAGTGATACAGAAGTTGCTCGTAAGAGAAGACGATACCTAGAGTTGAAAATATGTGCTTGTTCATAGTTTTTTGCCCCAAATCGATGAAGTTCTTAGCTTATCCTGATTCTTCTTTCGTACGGTTGGTATACTAGTGAGAACTAAGACAATTTTATTTTTGTTGTTAGCAGAGGGGACCAATTGAATAATTATTTGCCCCCCTTACTCATATTTTCCTAGTCTGTATGGGAGATATATACTTCAATACAATGATTCAGGGTTAAAGTGAATGTTGAATGATGACAGTTAAAACAAGAAGAATCATATGAGTATTTTGAGCTGGCTGGTTTCTATGGTTAGAAATAGTCTGGTCCATTTAATTATTTGTGAGCAGTAGATTCTGGGTTTGAATAAAATCTCTTGTAAAATATTGTGATTCATTCAACCTGACTCTACTCGTATCTTGGAGACGATTGTCTATTTAAGCATTTGTGAGTAGATTCTCGAGCTTCATCTGAATCTTTTGTAAAATTCCATGTTTTCCTTATTATTATTATTATTTTTTTCTTTTTTGTTAATTTGATCATCGTTTCTCGCTCAACTCTTGTAAAGGGAGAGCTTTGAGACAAGCAAAAGTTGGTTGAGCTCTTCTTAGTTTGCTGTGTGTGATATGTTTGATTCTGATTTCCTGGTGCTGCAGATGCTTGATTGGTCTTTGAGAACGTCGCGAAAACTGTGAGATCAACTTCTACAGAACGGGGCGTCTTATGCATTGCCTGTCTCTCATTTATTGCATGTTTTCTTCCCTAGTTCAATGTTTCTTCTATGTGAGGAATTGGTCGAAGAGGAGTTCTCTTAAACGCTGTTTTCTTTTTCCCTTTCAATCTTATGACTCCAAGCTCATGTCGTTGGTTCTCTAAGCTTACAATTTCGGGTGCTGCTTGTCTACTTCTTGCTAGACAATGGATTTTACAACAACATCCTGCAACAGAACAATCTGTAGCTGCTGGTAACAGAGTGGAATAGGTGGAAGAACAAACAGTTGCATGTTGCTCAAACATGTCCCAGGAAAGACTAATAATATAGTTCACTTGCTATTTACACCGTTGATGCCCCAACTTTTGGTCAGAGTGTGACTATGACTGTGAGAGCAATCAAAAACTATTTTCCTGTATGCCATATGGTCCCTTCGCAACATGCATTATCCAGAGAATTCTCGAGCATTTCGACAAAGTTTTATACAAAATAAGAGGGTTTGGTCTGGGAAAGAGAAGCAGGCAATGCCCATCATGCTCCTCAAATTGCCAAGGAAAAGATCAGGCCTGCTGAAAAAAATACGATTTATCACAGAAGATTTGAATCGAGAAGATATAAAAAAAAAAGAGGCACCACCTTTATTATTTTCTTTCTACATACAGCTGAGTGTTGTTCCAAAATAATTTTAATAAGAAAAACATGGGAATATGACAAAAAAATAGCATGGGGGCCAATGGGAGCCAATCCAGAGAGAATGTCTGTACATATACAAAGTAGAGGATTTTGTTGATCCTAATATTTGCTCCCAGTCCTTGGACTCAACAGAAGCAAATTTTCCAGTAGTGCTGTCTACCGATTTCTACCCGTATTGGCACTGCCGAAAGTAGCATTCAGCAGCCTTTTTCAAGCCTCTCGCGAGGAGACTAACATGCGGTTATTCTTGCTGAGCAGCAATGCCCCTATGCTCTCTGAATAAAAAAAAATAGGATAATCCTTTTTTCTGAGGTCACTTGGAAGATTCTTCGCCTGTTCTTGATTTCTTTCTTTTGCTTTTCTTCTGAAAGAACTGTTCTCGATTTCTTGAATGAGGCTCTCCGTTCACCCCAGCAGTTTAGTGGACCACCAACTAATAAATTCAAAATATGTGTCTACTCGTTGAAGTCCTCGTAGGATGATCCACCGGATGAGTCACTTTGGAATGGTGAGGTCTCCCTTGGTGGTGATGCTTGTGAATCATTCTGTTGCGATGAGGTCCCTGAAGAAGAAGAAAATTTTATTTAGATACATGAATAGATAATCTTTATGAGAAATGTGGGTTGGTCAGTGCATACTGCAACCTCCGTGTCACACCAAAGTACGAGAAGCAAAAAAAAAAAAAAAAATCCAAAGCACACAGACAAGTTTTTAAAGCAATCTCCTAAACTACCACAGATTCAGAGATACAGAGTGCGGTTATTTAAACCCAAAGAAGTGACAGGTAGACTCATTAGTTAGTAAACCCAGTAAATTAGTAAATAGACCCCCTCTCAAATTACCCTAAATATCCTTATATTCTACACACCTAATTTAAGTGAAAATCCAGTTGTACCCCCAATTTGAAATTAGTTCCCCCTCTTTTCCCATCTCAAACGCCAGTTCATATCTTTTGAACTACTTGCAGACAAGTAATCTTAAATATAATAAACCTTATAGTATTGGAACATTAACTAAGTAATTGTATATATGCGGTTCTTGATTAGATTGTATTAGATATATGCTGGCTGGCAGTACATGCTGGAATAAGGGTAGAAAAAGCGATTCCAGTTAATTTTTGGTTTGTGAAGTCGAGGATCAAGAAGACTATTCCTACTGATATATGTCGAACATCTATAATCAAATTATTATTTTTTTCAATATTTGTTCTTTCTCCAAACATGCTTAATGCCTTCCTCTTTTGTTGGATTAATAAACAAAAAATTATGGGTCAGCTCCCGACTGAGGAGCAATTAAGTTTACATCAAAGGAAAAATATAATCCTGTTAGTGCAGCTAATCCACCCAATGGGAAAAAAAATTCAACTAGTAAATGTACAAAGTACCTCTTGTCCTATTTTCAAGTAAATCTTAAACTCAACAACTCTCGTCTCTAGTATGTAAACCCATCAGTTCTGTGATCATAGAAGGGATTTAATAATGTAAAATGTATGTTTCTTATGGCGGTTTTTTTTGCTATCTCAGAGCCTCTCAGCCACCAAGTCAATCTCATGAACTAATTTTATAACAATTG
This sequence comes from Agave tequilana, assembly GCA_038442645.1. Taxonomy (NCBI): domain Eukaryota; kingdom Viridiplantae; phylum Streptophyta; class Magnoliopsida; order Asparagales; family Asparagaceae; genus Agave; species Agave tequilana. The sequence continues at coordinate 105,632 of JAVJIF010006132.1, read as the reverse complement.
ACAAATCTAAGCAAACAATCTCTTGGACTTTGGCTTCAATTTTTTATTTTTATCTTCTTTTTATTTTTCAAAGATGACAACCAATTTATCTCATTGTTGAACAGATTAAGATTATTGTAATATAAATGCGTCTGACTTTTGGCTTAATGCAAGTACCATGTCAAATTAAGAACAAATTGCCCAAAGTGTGAAATTAAACAAGCATATGATGATGAATACGTACTAGCTCTCTCTTTTGACACTCTTGTATTATATAAAACTATTTCCTTCAACATTTTTATTCAAGGTGGGTGATTCTTTTAAGGGAGATGAGTCTAAAATTTTTTGGGGTTACTTATCAATTTTTTGGGTTTAAATAACCACACTCAGAGATATGACAACAACTGGGAATATGAGGTGGAAAAAAGGTAGCTAACTATAAACATCCCGACCAGACATTCAAAACAAGAATGCTCGTGAATTCTAGGGGAAAAGTAACTCTAGGCAGGAAAAACTTAAACTAAATTAAATGGAAGTAATCCCACTTTGAAAGAGAAACAAAAGATTCTCCGAATAGACAGTGAAGCATCTCCTCTCAAATGAAAAAAAAAATGAATGAAAGCTCCAGCAAGGGCAAAATATCTAAGATAGACAAAAATATCTAAGATAGACTTGTTGACTATGCAAAAGAATAAGGCCATATCCATGTGTAAGCACTCATATATTTAATTAAAGGGTGTGCCGTTAGCATATTATGCAAAAAATTACCTGAAGTCTTCTGTGTTCTTGAACGGAACTTCTTTGTGTGCCGTCGTATGAGCTTCTTTGCTTTTGTGATTGTAAGTTGCCTGGCAAAGGGCGAGAATTCAGCATCACTCTCACTCCACTCACCTTGAAACTCACCGTCCGCCTCTCCTCTCATGGTTCGCAAAACAAATGCCTTGGCTTTGCGGCGCTGAGAATTGAACAATCCTCTTACGGAGGTAACAAATCCATCACCAGCTGCATCAGTTGGACGTTTAGCCCACGTTAAAGGATACTGATCAGATTTCCCAGGCTGACCACCATCACTATCACTGAGATTGAGATCATTCCCAGGTATAATAACTGCATGGGGCTCCTTCTGGGTTTGGGCTTTATCTTTGAACTTTTTACCCTAAAAAACACACAAGAGGATCAATTTAATTTTTATAAATAATGATGATATTCATTGAAGAACCCCAATCATTTTCAACCATATTAGTAACTAGCAGATATAAATAGCAACAAGTGGGTCAACCACATCCAAGATTCTCAAACCCTGGACCACCTATACCCTTAACGAACCAGCTTTTGTGGCTTGGTAAACTGTTACAAGTTAAATTGCATATTCAACCTCCCAGAAGAAGCAAAATATCAAGAGAAACAGATCATCAGTTCAAGATGTATCTAATAGCAACCAATCAATGAGAAAACATGCATTTATGCATAATGCACAGGCCCTGCTCGTAAAAAAGGTAACATCAAAAGTGAGAAAATAACACTAACAGATGTCTTAACTTGTGTATTTTTGTAGTATATAACAAGCTAATGACAGTCTATATAAATAGTAGTCACTGATAACGTAAAAGTATGGCTGAGTAAATACATGCATTCTACTTGCCTGCATTCCCGTTACTGACTTCAGAACTCCCCATATTACGTGTTTCTTAACTCTTGAAAATAGCCTCCGCCAGGTGCCTGTGAAATCATCACGATTAAATGAATCCATAAGCAGCCTCAGGTCACTGACTGCAAATCTCGAACCCTCATAAGTAACCAGCAACTCGACCTATGACATTTGCATAAATAATGAAGGTTACTGTCCATGTATATAGGCAGCTAGATGACAGAGAACATGAAATATAATGTAGAAGAGAAACCTGGCTAATTTTGATATTATGGAATTCCATCAGCTTTCGAGACTTGGTTCTTTTCTCATCCTGAGCCTTCCCAACCTTCTTTTCTTCATGAGACAAACGACCTGATTTGACTGGCTTGGAATCTTTTGTCCTACTTTTAGATGTCTCCTCAGTAACTTCTGGAGCGGAACCCAGATGACCACTTTTGTTAGAAAAGCTTTGCAAAACAAGTTCATTAGCTACTGATTCTGCTACAGTTTCTTCCCATGATCGGTCAAATGATGATGTCCGGCGAAGCTCTGGATTGGAACCAGATGCACTATTTCCTTTCTTATTAGGTAACTTTAATACCTGCATGAAGATTCCACCACTCAAGAAATAGTTCTTCTATAATTTTAATTTAGATAGATTTCCACACTATGCTTGACCATTCTCGGACAGTTTATTTGGACACTGCTTTGCATGGACAGACTTTAGGGGCTGTTTGTACGGAAGAAATCCCGAAGTCCCTGAAGTGACTCCTCTTCTGGCTCTTCGGATGTTTGTTTCACACCAAAAAGGAGTTTGGAAGATGTTGAAGGGACTTCGTTGAATCCTACCACATGCCTTGTATTCGGATTGTGTCATTTTTTTGTTAAAAACAAACTAAATGAAGTTCTAAAAATGCTTCACACTTCAAAACTTTAGTTCAAACAAATGCCCAAACTGATCAGTGAAATACTCGAAGACTGTTGAAGTACTTCAAAACTGTGAAAGAGACTTCGGGTACTTTGGGCTCTTCCCAACAAATAAACGGCCCTTGGTGGAATGCACGTGCATCACTTTCTTTTTAAATGACTTAATCACTAAATACTTGTCCATCTATAAATTTTTTACGGTTATAAAACAGAAATAGAGCTTGTTTCATGTTTTTCTACATCTTGAATAAGCTTATTCCTGCCATTTAAAGCTAGTCATAAAAAATAACTAGGATGTTTGAACTCACTTGAGAAGAATCACCATGAGTAGAAGTACTGGCAGTAATGGGGGTTGCTGAATTAGCACCGGTTTTCCTGGGAATCTCAGATTCTTTTGTGGATTGGCTACTTGAGCCAGTTGTATCAGGGCCAGGTATACTTTTCTTTACCCGTCTTGCACCAGCAGTTGTTGAAACTTTCCATACTTCCTACATGTATTTTAAAGGGAAAAGGAACAAAAGGTCAAAAGAAAGCCGGCAAACATACCCACAAAAGGACCCAAAAGCACTAGGCTAACCTGTCGTCTCTGTGAATCCTGTTCTTCTTCTGGGAAGAAGTATTCCCACATCATCTTGTACATTGATTCAGTCAAATGTATCTTCAATGGATAGATTTCTACCTGCAATTCTCAATTAATTGAGTGTCCCATCAATCTACAATTTATTAATCACATATTTTTATATGAAGGTGAACAGTTTCCTATGCACACTAGTTATCTGGAAAATCAGCGACTATAAGTAGAAGTCAGGGATCAAAAATGCTTAGAGGTATAAGTGAGAAAATTCAAAAGCCAATTGAGAAATGAATGACAATATGATGCATAACCTTCCATTATCACGATAAGATGTAACAAAATGTTCAAGTAAAAACATAGAGGATGTATTGAAATAAATAAAATGAAAATTTGCACTCGTGTTACATTGCGTCTGTAACGTCTTGAGTACATTTTCCACGATTTTCCCATAAAAATGTTAGCTACGATTAATTCTTGATTTCATGGGAACTATTATATATTAGAGACATTCGCAATGCATATGTCATGTGGGACTATTCATGTAATTAGGGGTGTTACTTGTTACAAATTTAGTTAGATGTTTCTATATCATATCTCATTTGGGACTATTCACTTAACTTGGGTTCGTTTTAGGGTATGACATACTCACCATACTAGCACTTCAACAAGCGATGTGAGATTTTAGAGGTGGCTCTCAAGGATTCAAGAGCTCACCCCCACCACATTCATGTGCGGGTTGGCACTTTGCTCCGTGTAGCACTTAGCTATGTGACAGTTAGTTTACATATTTTCAAGCTGGTGTTAGCTCTAGTACCATTGTCACGCCCCTAGTATATTTTTTCCATAGTTCCTCCCCAAAAATGCTAGCTAATGCTAATTCTTGAGTTCATGCGAACTATTATATACTAGAAATATTCCTAATACATATCCCATGTGAGACTATTCACTTAACTAGAGGTATTGTAACATAATTTAATTAGATGTTTCTATATCATACCCATGTGGGGCTATTTACTGATTCTCAAGTAGAATAGCCTCTGAATGACTAACTAAGAACAAGCAAGCTCAGCATCAATGCATGCACTAGGTATGCCACAAATATTAAATTTACTCATGGATCTGGTTAGACTGGGGATATCACCAATTACTATGGGAGGTTGTAGGTTTTTAGTCATTAAGGATTTTATGCTAGCACAAGTAGGTTTCTTATATTTATTTATTGAAAGATAAGAAATAGTCCACCTCAATGAAATATGACACAAGCAAATATCGTTCTTTAAGTATGAAATTCAGGGCGTCCTTTGAAATTAGGGCATGCTATCAATTACATCACATGACTAGTTGCTTTGGAATGTAATCAATCTATAGTTTTTTTCCCTGTCTTTTTGGTATTTGACTTGAATCCGAAAAAGTGAAGATTATAGAGTTATTAGATAATGAAAAAGAGAAAAAGAAGTGTTATAGCAGTGAACACTGAACAGTTCGTGCCGTACTGTTCATGTGTACAGCAAACTCTGAGCACTTGTTATTTGCAAATAACTAGAGTGTTTTCCAAACATACAATTGATTTTCTGAGTCAGGTTTGTCTCAGACAACATTCAGCCAAAATCTTCCCTTACTCTAGTGGAAAGAAAGAAGACCCCAAGTATAGTACCACAACTTAAAGATTCCCCATCATAAAGCCCAACCCTTCACAAGAACAAACCCTAATTTAAAATGCATGCATGTATCTGCTCCCCCATTCTTCATTCTAATATCTGATGACCCAACACTCTTTTTCTATCTTTGTGACAAGTTGGACATGATTGATAGGTATGTTCTAGTTTGAGGGGGAGCATTAGAGTGTGTAACATGGATATTTTTGTATTTTGTTATTATCTTTCATCAATATGGCTATTGCCAAGCTAGGCTAATCCCTATATTCAACAAAACAACGACTAAAAAAAAATCTAGCAAATACATGGTAACATCATTTAACAGTGATATGCATGATTGAGTTGCACAATAGGAAATCTATAAAGAAATGAACCGGGAACAATTATACAGTTGCAGACCCAAAAATGCATTGCCAGGAATGTGAAACTATTTAATCGTCAACAAGTTTGCTCCTGTGTTATTTTTACTCAATTTTCTTCCCTGCTTGGCATTGTTTATTTATTGATTTTTTGGATTGATAAAGAATCTACTCGATCACCACCAAGTGTAGTCATGATCAGTTTGAAGATGGATCCATCATGCAATTTTGCTTGGATGTGGTTTATGTTTTTTATTTTGATATTTTGTAATATTGATTGCATGAATGAAATATTAAAGCTATGACTCTTTTCTTGAAAAAAGAATATTAGATAAAAAATATTAGCAACCTGTAGCAAAACAAAATTTATATTTGAAGAAAAGCTCAAACAGAATAGAATCAGTAAAAGTAACCTGCAAAGATTCAAGTAGTGAATTTCCATCTTTTGGAGCTCCCTGTTTTGCATTAACACGAAGCATAACATTTCTGCACTCAAATAATGAAGTACATGTAAGAATGAAACTTCTACCTTAAAGAAATGCATTCAATCAGAAATGCAAGTAAACAGGTATTTTTCTATAAGACAACAAACAATACAAGACTCGTGATGATGTAAGAGAAGAATCAACAAGGTATCGACACACAATAAGCTAGTTCTTAGATAAATGGGTGCCATATATATCTCAAATATGCTTGGTCTTGATGCTGACATGATATTGGAGTTTCCGAGATTTATAAACTTTAATGCATACAGAAACCATACAAAACTCAAGAACTGTCCAACTTTAAATCACATCTTACACTGGCTCCTAGAGGCAAGAAGTAGTGAAAGAAATTCAGTTCTGTATTATAGAATTAATATGTTTATCTATTTTAGACTACTTTGTTTTGATAAAAATATAAATCGTTGAAACATTTTGACGGTACGAAAAAAAACTAGACCCAATTTTTTTGGTTGGTTAAGCAAATCCCTTTTCTTCATTCAGATATATTAAGCTTCATCTCCTCAACTGACAATATCCATTCCTGTTTTTAGTTGCACCAGTTAAAGGGTTTGATATAAGTCAATAAACATTAACTAGAAACTATAAATATATAATATATTTAAAGCATACATCCAAGAAATAAGCAAGATATACATTTTCTTCTGGGGAAAAGAGGTTCTATTCATTGGAGTAATCATATCTAATGTATGTCTGTAAAAAGAGAAATCAACAAGAGATGAATGCCAGAAAGGTCAGCCAAAGATGAAGAGAGTTAGTAAAGAGTGCCTACTTTCCCCATTCAGAAGGTGCATTCCATGCAGATAATAGCATATCCGACTTGGCATTTGGCAGGCAGTTTCTCACAACAACAGACTTTGTAGTGAACAGAGCAACACCAATATCTTTGTAATCACGATCAAAATCATAGACCTGCCGATAGTTAGATAATAAAACTTCAACAAGATGAGCATGACATAAATCCAACATATGGACTACAATATGAGAATAAAATTCTCATATTATGAGCCTTAAGCTAACTTTGAATCAAATATTTTCTAGAAGAAAAGAACTACAGTCGGACAAATCCCTTAAATATAATTTCTATGCACTGAGGCACGGGTGCTATTTAAATGAACAGAGCCAGTTCAGTTACTTCAATAGCTTGTTCTCAATTTAATTAAATATATCATGAAACATAACATTTTCAAGGTCAGATGCGAGCCCATATACTACTTAAAGGCCATCCTCTTTTACTTGCATGTTAGATTGGATGTCAAGTGACTCAAGCCTAATCATATGATTTGAAGCCTCAGTTTGGCTTTTAGGTTACGGATCTAGATAACCATGGTAAGCTTGAATCTGGGCTTGAGTTCAGGTTAAAGTACCAAGCAGAAATTCGGTGCAGTTACTACAAAGGATTTAGAACCAAACAATCCAGTACACAGTCCGACATGGAAAAGAACAAAAAAATAATTCGTGATAGGATAGTTGTAAGCAATAAGATTCGTTGTCATGCATGAGCATGCCCATGAAAAATCACCTTTTTGCCCGTATAACAATCTATCCAAGCACATCCATCCTGTTTTAACTGAGTGATACAATGATTACACTTGCGGAGATTAAAAGTCATTAGCAACTGAACGTTTCTCTTTCTAAATGTCCTTATACATGCAATCGTGTTAACGTAATATTGGATGCATGGGCATTTACATGTGTCAAGTCCAGAGCAATCAAACTTAATTTACAAAGACAACTAAACACGTATAGGTCAACCATGCAGTACTTAAGAGTCAGTGGAATCAATAGACAATAATGGTTTCAGCCTGTCAAACTACGAAAGCTGCGTCTTTATTGATATTAAAAGGAGTTACAAAATACAAGTACATAAAATCTTAGCAAACCTCTCCTTATATAGACTTCTACAAAACTGAATCGTAATCAAACTACGACTCATAATACTACTAGGACTCTATAATATTCTAAACACCATCAGGAATCTATAACCAAATAACTCTACTAATTGATTACTTATTATATCTAACATCGTCCCTTGAACTCATAATGGTATAATACCAGAGTTTGCGTAACCAAAAAACTGGAACTTTTAAATTACTAATACTGATGCCACGAATTGTTGACGCCGAAATAATAATTGTTGTTGTAGATATTGGATTGCTGAATGTTGATGTTGAGAATTGAAGAAAACCAATTAAAACAAGCTCAAATGATCATCCCTTGGGATCTAAAACAAATACTCAAATGATCCTCCCTTGAAACCCAAACCGACTGAAATAATCCACCCTTAAAATCCAAAATGTAATGAAATGATCATCATATGGGATGTTAAACAAACTCAAAGGATTCTCCCTCGGAACCTCTAACAAACTCAAACATTCCTCCCTTGGAATCCCAAATAGACTTCAACAATGCTCTCTTGGGATCTCAAACGAACTCAAATGATCCCCTCATGGGATTTGAGACAAACTCAAATGATCTTCCATTGAGATCCACGTCTTCCCTTGTGAGCTTACAAGATGTAACTAAAATAATTGGAAACCATAAACTTAAGTCATGATCTTCTTTGATAACCTTGAACAATGTTGATTTGAATTAAAACCCTAGGACTCTGATACTAGTCTGTTATGACAATGAGCCCACTAAGTTGATAGAAGTGTGAAGTGTGCATAGAATCTATATAACTCAAAAGGGGGAAGCCTCTGTTGGAGTAATTTTGACACTTAACCATCTCTTCTCTTATTTTATGTTGGGCAAACCCATCTTTTTTTCTCTTATACATCTTTAACTTTCAAGTGGATTTAAAACGCTTACATCTAAACAATCTGCACCTTGACTTGAATCGAATTGTAATTATCTCTCACTTTGCTTGAAATGGATCGAACCCATTTTTGAACCAAGAGTTTAAACTACAATTTAGGCTCCAATACCCAGACTTCACCCTAAGCCTACTCTCCCCTACAGCTCTAGTTCCTTGTCTTCACACCGAACCAACTTCTATGCTCTAGTACCTCAACTGGACTCGAGCTTTACCCATAACACCCTTTGCTTTCTTCAGTTCCTCAAGTTGAATTTTCACGTTGAGCTAACAAATAATTTTCACCAATCTCTAAATACATCCACAAAGAAGGCCAATCCACCTTTAGCTCTGACCCTATGTAAACTGTGAAAAACTACATCTTTATTGCTAATCAAAAGAGTTAAAATATACAATTACATAAAATCACGAGCAAACCTCTCCTTGTATAGACTCCACACGAAATCAAACGCCACTCAAACTATAACTCATAATTCTACTAGGACTATAGAATTCCAAATACTATTAGGATGCTATAACTAAATAGCTCTACTAACTAATTAATTAATGTCTAACAAATCCCAACATTAAGGATCACTCGCTTGAAACTGGCAAGGCTAAAGTACTAAAATCAACCTACTGCATAAGCTGTAGCTGTTTGAAAATTCAAGGTTTCAGAGGATTTTTTCATAAATTAAAACTTTAACTAATAACTTTAATCATTTTCCAAGGTTATATTATATTTATCAAAATGGGATTCAAAGCACGTGCACTTTTCCAATACACTTCCAGTAAAGGGTCTCTACTTCTTACGCGACACTTATTTCAATGAATTTCAGAGTGCTTGTATGATAAAAAAGATTCAGAGTGTTTGTATGATATAAAAAGACTGCCATGTCACTGGCTAGCCTAGGTTGCCAGGATTCATTGTTCATAAACTTGTTTATTGAAGGGCAGAAGTGGAGGTTTGTAAACGATATATTATGGATTAGCCTGGTAGCCTGAATTGAGGAACATTTACTGAATCACATCTATATCCAGACAATACAAAAATTGCCATGAAGTTCCAGAGAAGTAAAACATTGCAATTATGCATTTCAGGCACGTGATCAACCACCAAAACAAAGATTCATCTTAATGATCAATTGCTAGCGACTCATAAACCTGGCGAGACTGCCTTATGGATCAACTAAGGTCCATTAAGTTTTATTAATTTTCACAATGGTCTCATCCTGCAACATCCAGTAAAACTGATGGCAGATCCTAATATTGACAAACACTGAGCTATGATAAACTCAAGTTCATGACATGCTGCCATCCATGATAATATCCATTTTTTCCTTTTGGAGTTTAAAATTTTGAAAGATAAATTTTTACCACCTTAAACATTCTCATATTGAAATTTAAAAGAGAGAGAGAGGGGAAAAAAGACACAGTAAAGTAACAGTTAGTTGCTCATAATACTGAACCATGAAAGGTACAAGGGATCACTTATACTTCGCACAAGCATCATGTAAGGAGCTTTTACATGAAAGTAAATGGTGCACATGCTGGTCCAGCACTTATATGAAAATATAAATTTTAGTTTTATTTAGTACACTAGAGCTAAATTGTAAAAACAAAATAAGTGTTGACATAACTCACTAAGAACCGTGGGAGCTAGGCAATAATTGGACTCAAGTAGTCAAACTATGGAAAGACCTCATTTTTTTCATTCACTATATGATAAACCAAGATTTCCTGCATAGTAACTACATATTTGTGTTTGCAATATCTACATGATCCTATGCAATGATTTAACACTTTTATGAATCTCCTACATAACTTGGATCTTTTGTTCTTGTACAAATTGAACCACCCTGAAGGTATAGGTCAAGGTTTGAAATCTCAGTATCAGTTGGCCATAGGTTTTTGGTATTACCGTATTGGCAATATCAGCAACAATTCGCCTTTGGCATTGGTTACATCAACAATATTGGTATCATCTCCGTCTAGGTCATATCAATCATATCCATACGGGCTACATAGCAGTGTCGGGCCATATTTCAAACCATGGTGCAGGTCTTATACGCCTCCTACCAATAAATTACTAAAATATCAGAGGCACCAAGGAACTCTCTTCAGAGTCAAGTATGGAGTTCTTTGAATGAGAGATGACAGTATGCCTTTATATTTAGAATTTACTTAGAGAAGGGTGGCCACTTTTGATCCAACCTGCTAACGAACCTACTAAAGTTCAGTATGCTTCGGGTGTTTGACTCTTTGGTCAAAGACACATTCTAACCAAATCAGACAAGTACAATTTCATAGAGTAAAAGTGTTTTGATGCATTGAAATGTTATTATTAGAAATTCCCAATGTAAATATCAAACACATGACAAATTTGGAAGATAATCCGACCCTTTTTCCCATCAAATGACACTACTGATGATGAACAACTTTAAGTGCAGAAGGGACAATAAGGCCAGATCAGACTCCTACAAGCAGTTGACATCTATATTATACCAAAACTCAAGCTAAGGTAACCATGAGCAAAGAAAGAGTTTGTCATGTGAGAATAAGTGCTCATATAAGAACACCCATCGTAGCTGGATATCCCATCAAAATTTCTATTTCTAAACTAAATAAACCTGCTTGAAGTAAAGAAATGAAAACTAAGTTTAGGTGCAATGTTACTATCTCGTCTTGTTAAGATTGCTTAATGTAAATTGTTAGCCTACTACTTGTCAAGTTAAGCTATTGGGTGAAATGATATCTGACACAGTATCAAAGCATCATAATTCAAGAGCTCCAACATTCAAACCTATCATTAGTAATTTAAAAATATCTATTTTACACTCATTAATTTCTACGCAAGTCATCCCATTCCCAAGCCCATCCACATGACTTGAAGGCCCATGTGTCTCTGTTAGGGGTAGTGGTTATCTGACAATATTTTAAACTTGTTTGTGTTGGGAAAGTAGTTATATGACAAAATTTTAAACCATGCTATAAAGGGCCTGGAAGGCATGCACACATATTTACTGTCCAGTTGTACTAAGGTTTGAAATATTAGAACTGGAATCAGTTGAAAGTTTTTGGTATTAGAATTGCAATATCAGAAATATCAACTATTTCTCCACAATTATATCAGTCGTGTCATAATTTTTTAAAATATATTTAAAAGTTTTAAAAAGAATATTAAGATAATTAGCAGCAATTTTAACCGTTCGTTTGAAATAATTAATGGAATTTTGATCACATTTTAACAGAATATTATATAGCGCAATTGTTGATGTATAGTGTTGTGGGTAATTTTCTAAGAAATTAATCCACACATCAAAATAATGGAGTGGGTATAATCAAATCACAGAAAAGCCAACGCAAACATAGAGAATTACGTGAAAATCCAAATGAAAGAAAACAGAGAGAGATTCCACGATAATAATAATGGCGATTACAATGGTTCTCTGGTGTGCTAGGGTTTCTGATCTTAATTCACTGTCTCCCTCTGCATTAGAAGGGATCTATTATTTATACATGTTGTATCTGTTTATATCAGGCCGCAAAGTTCAACTTTGTTCAAATACTTAGCTCTGTTGGGTGTCACATATCGGTGGTGATTTGTCTTGAAACTCTTTGGGGACATCACTAAACTCTTTTACAACGGAAGTGAATATCAGAGGAATAGTACTATAAGTCTTATCCACAACTTTTCTAACTATGAGGATTACACAAGTGATATAGTTTTTCGGTTTCTAGTTGTGGGTCTCCAATTTGATCAGTACCCTATTGACATTCTCTTTCAATCGTTTTGCGTCTAAACGGAAGACATTAGCTTCTTGAGTTAGAAAGTCAAATTTATCCATGTAAAGTAGGTTGGGAGGCCATGGAATCAGTATTGGGTTCACTAACTTCTTCACGCAAGTATGAGGTACCACTACGGGTTGGTATGCAATGTATGAATCCTAATATGAATGTAAACTATTTTTTATTTATTTTGTTGATTGATTTTTTTTTTTAAATTGTCGGATTAATCAAACCCTTAATCTTACCAGTCCAATTGACCAGATCTACGTAACTCAGGTGTGAAGCTTTTTGCTCTTGGCGTTCCTTAATTACATCACGTTGAGAATCATTTCTTAGTTATACACCAATAATACAGAATTTTAGGGAAAGATTTACCCTTCAATGATTCTTAAATTACACTATTTTTTGTTTGAATAAAATTTAATTAGATGCAAGAAAGCAAATAAACATGACTACTATGCAAATCCTACCTAATTGTGCTCTGATATCAAATTCATGTGAAACATGTACGTGTGCGGAAGCAATAAAAAATAACTCAATTAAACATTTCACCAACAAGAACGATCATTGGTAGGAAAGGATAAAAATAATTAATTCAATGATATTTCTTTAGCATGCAGTTGTTTGATATATATCAAGCAACTAACTTATGCTTAATGTTATGCAGGCTATCAGATTCAATTATCAATAAAGAAACTATTGAAATTACAAGTTAATACATATTCACACAACTCCTGACTTAAAGTAGACAATTGATCAAGATTGATAATAAGTTAGAGATGTATATCTAACTTGTAAAAAAATGATTTATGAATTAGAATTGTACCTCTTGAATTGCCTGTGAAATAAACCTAGTTACCTCTTTTTTATTACTATGATATTCTTCAATATTGTAGCTCTTTCTGTCACAAATTCAATGCTTCAAACGATGTATGATTTAGACTTCAGATGAGTAAGATATGGTCCGAATAAAGAAGCTTACTGATGTAGAATTTTGCTCGCGCGAATCTGTTTCCTGCCTGTTTTGGTGGCGTGAAGAAGTCTTGAATGGCCTCGGTTTCAACGGTGAGTAAGAGGGTAACAATGGGTGTCAATGTCGACAGTAAACGTGGCGGGAGAAAGAGATTCAACACTTTAGAAAGAAAAAATTTATTGTGGAGAGATTAAGAGAGGAGAAATATAACTATAATAACCGACAAACCAATTAGGACATCTCACCATTAATCGGGGTCTAATAGGGCATCCCACTACTATTAAAAGAGAATTTATAATTCATAACAAACTCACAAAGTGAATAACAAATTTTCGCTGATTTCATTGTTCATAGAAAAAGTGAATACATTGAGCCTTTATATATGCTACAAAATTATAATCTTATATTTTTATTTGAATTACATAATCAAATTCTTAAAAGAAATCAAAAATCTAAAAGAAAGAAAAATACATGAAAAGAAAATCAGAAATCATACTACAATTCTGACAACAAAATAAAATAAAATTAAGAAATAGAAACTAATAATACTAATACTACTAGAACATATGATCCATGTTGAGTTGACGCCTCTTCTCCAACGATGGTAGATACGTCATGTCTTTGTTCCTTTGTCCACATCAATTATATTAAGAAAAAAGTATTTGTTTTGTAAGGTTTCTAATTGGTATATATTGCAAGTGTTATTAGATGATGCTTATGAATGTTAAATTTAGATTTGTATATTAACAATAAATTAAAGGTGTCCATGTTAAATTTGTTTTTAGATAGCTTATGCACAGAAGGCATATGAAATATGAATATACATATTTAAAATATGATGCACTAATAAATGCATTTAGAAGTGGTATTTTGCAAAAAGTAGGACATTGTTTCAAAAGGGACTTGTTATTATAAAAGGGCCCGCGAACAGGTGGCATTTGCTTTAAGTTTCAAGTAAACATGCACAGTCAGGGCCTACTTTTCTAGCAGCCAACAAAATTCAAGTTTTATAGGGGACTCGATACTACATATGTATAGCTATGAACGTGTAAGGCAGTCGGTAGAGATTTACAGTTTATGAGAGGCTCGTAGTTCTTTTGGATGTTGTAGGGGCAAAAAAAGAACAAAAGAAGAAAAATAGGCTGGCTGCTCAAAGTAGAACTAGCCTCTACCAAGCTCCGTTGCCCGAATTTGAGCTCCAACAACTGAATTCGAACTTCACCAACCTTGATCAGACCTCCAAGAACCTCTGTTGATCTCCAACAACTACCGTCGCTCGAATCGAAGCTCTGCCACCCGGAACAACCCCCACATGGGAAAAACAACCTCTGATGGGCTAGGTATTGAAGTGCCTCCTCATTGACAACTATTACAGCCTTATTGACAAGTACAAAATTTCTTGCCTCAAATTACTTTTCTAGTTAAAATTTTCCATATCGTCGGTCTAATATCAGCTCGTATGGGCCAATATTCGCCAATACAAACCGATATTTTCTGATACCAATGCTATGTTGTGATATTAGGACAATTCATTGCCACCATTTTATAGTCTTGATATAATCCCAGGAAGGTCAAAACCTAAGACTTTGTTGTTGGATGTATTGAAATCGCCCAATACTACAAACCTGGTTGTCTACATGAACATTAAAAAAGTATCTGTCTAATCCACAAATATTCCTAGAACCAAATTTTAAAAAAAAAATCTTATCCCCCTCCATTTATCCTCAATCATCACAAGGGTATATTCAGCATCAAGAAAGCTTCTAATCTTTTAATAAATTTGGAATTCCTTCTAAAATCTAATAAGCAACCATGTAATATCAATCTTATGAAATATTTAGAATTTCTATTATCTATCTAATTTATCTACCTACTCAAATCTATTTTGAGAATAATTTAGATTCAAATCTTAAAAAACATATTTGTGTTTATGTATGCTTTAACAAATAAACCAATTAAATTCTGATTGTCAACTTTTTAGAAATTTACATCTTTGTCTACTATACTAGAAAGCATATGTTTGGATATACCAGGAACTTGACTCTAATAAATAGTATAAACAAAAATAAAATAAATAAGTGAATTGAAAATTTATCCTTATGATGTAATTTTTATTTATCACAATCTAGATGTAATTTTTTATTAAAGAGATAACACCAAACATCCACAAATATCAAAACACGCACAATTTTAACTCTATTTCTACAAAGCTTGAAAAGAAAAATTAAAGACTTTGAGAAAAAAGTCTAAAGAAAATAATGAATCAAGACTTTAATATGCATAGGTACATTTACGATACTTTACCTTACTATTCAATTGTATTCTTTCAAATTTATGTTGTAGTTAGTGAATTTGAAGGATCAGCAGTGACATATGACTAGGTAAACAAGCAAAACCACACACTCTGTACGGTAGGTTAAGATTCTTATTGACCTTTGAGATTCTTTTATTTATATTTATATTTTTATTTGATAATGAACAAAGGGTATGTATTTTCACGTGCATAGCACATGCTCTTTACTACTACAATGCGCATGCATATTTAGAAAGATATATCACATAAAAGCAATCCAAACTGTTTGGAGACTCACCATATCATTTAGCTCAGCTTCCCCGAAAGATTTACCGTCTTGAAGCATGCTCCACACTACTTTGCTTATTCTTATAGAAATCCTCATAGCATAGGAAGGGCTTTTGTTCTTTTCTTTCTCCATCAAGCGTAATTGTGCGGCTTTTTGCAGAGCCATCCTCAAAGTGGAGGCTGCTGTTTTTCTAGAGGTTTGTATGCTGCCCAATTCTTTCTTCAGTTTATTTACCTGTATATAACAAAATATTGTAAGCAGTAAATTCTTTATAGTACAAATGTATGATTCTAACAATTTTCTTTTCCTTCCCCTTTTCTCCTGAAAAATAGTGAAGCACCAATAAAAGTTTATCTGTGTAATGTTAATGTGAAACAAAGATGTTATTCAAATCTCACAACACTTTCTGAACTTCAGGGATTCTTGTAGGATGAGCTTATTCATAAGTTGGACAGAAAAGACAAACCCGGTAAACTTATGTTAAGGCAATATATTAGAATACTAGAGATGTAAAGAGGTTTTAAATATCTGAAGAAAATTGCATGCTCAAAAACAATAAAGCGCTGAATTTACTGATGAGAAACCATACCCACAATGCATCAAGATAAATATTAAAAAATTAAATCCCTATAATAGGTAAACTAAATCCTACCAGTGTTGATTTTCCACCAGTTATCATCCACAATTCTCCATCATTTTCTGGACACGTACTTTCACCAGGAATATCATTAGTAAATGACAGTGTCCTTATATCATCAAGGACCAACTTTCGTTCCCTTTCTCTTTGTTCAATGCTGATTCTTGCAAGTTCTACCTCTTCAACACCCTCTGGAACCACCTCATCAGCCTCCTCTTCTATATCTTCATCGTCATCAGTTGGATATGAGAGGCTATTTTTACGAGGTCTGGAGGAAAGAATTTGAATTTGAACAGAACACACCAACAAATATGTAGTTATCAGTATCAAAAACTGTATTATCACATCTACAAAGTGCACTTTTAGAAGTAATTTCTATGTATATGATCACAAGGCTCAAGATAACATGTTGCACATATGGAAACAAAATATTTCCCTTGGAATGAAAAATGTATCAGAACACCTAGATCATTTACTTTAAAGACATACTTACAATTTGTTGGCTTCAAGCAATATATAAGAAAAACTTAAGTAGGAAGCTAACAAGCAGTAAAAAGAGTAGTCAACAAAAAAGATAAGCCAGATAAATCATTTTTGTGCCAGGACACAGAACTTAAGGAGCATGACGCAAATAACATCAGAAATATAAAGTTTTTGTAATCTAACTATAATTCATAGCATAGGTCATTGATATGGGAACTATTTAGAGTGTTGACTAATCAACATAGTCATCAACACAACACTGGAAGATAACTATCCCTTGTGAAGGCTCCAGAAGGCAATTTTCCTCATCAATTTGCATTTTGACTAGACATGAAAAGAAAAAAATATTCTTGAGATAACAAATTAAAATAGTACATTGCCACTGACATCAAAGAAGTACAATTTCAAGAGAAGAAAATTATATGTTCATCACCACAGAGACTCAAATTTAGTAGAAAAGGAAGCCTCCAGAGATCCTCAAACTCAATAGAAAAGGAGGTTATGAGATATCTTCAAAATTAGCAGTAAAACTGTTAGATTCAAGTAGAATTATATCAAACAAAATCCATCAATGTGTTCTAAACGACTAAAACCATAGGTATTAACTATTAAATCACTAAAATCAAACTTCAATACACTACGATATGACCAAAATAATTTCAATCTTAGATTAACAAAATTCCAAATGGTACTTTTCATGCGAAGAGTATTTTTTTTTCTGCCAGATCTACTTCATATCACATTAGATCTGAAGAAGAAGAAAAGAAAAAAAAAGAGGAAAAGAGCAAGAATGTCGATGATGATGAAGGCAAAGGTGGTGATGGAGAAGAGAGATCTCATGATACGTAAAGACATCACTCTCATATCATGTTAGAGTTCTAGGAATAGACGACTTACCCTAACTCTTTATATAGATGAAGAATAATAACAAAACAAGAATACCCTTACTTGTTACATGCTTTAATAATGAGAGTAACATAAAGTGGAAAATAACTTCCTTCGGGTATTGGCATGCAAGGGTAGGACACTACATAGGATATTGATAGACTACTTGCTTTTTATACCCTTTGTGTTTGGGTGGATGATCTTTATTCATGTTGACGACTCTATCTTTATGTATCTCATTGTTGAGAGGCCAAACACTAAATTGTTGCCTGCTTAATAAAAGTACCATTTTGCACACACAAATCTTCATATCAAAAGGAAACATCCATTTGGAAGGGATAGGAACTTAGATGATTGAAACTCATGCTCCGCCTTTATGAGAAAAGAGAGAGAAAGATAGCTTAGATGGATAAGAAAATTACAAACGTGATTGGAAATGACCCAGGTCACATTCTGAACAAGCTAATGGAAAGGGATTAACAAGTCTGATATAAAAAAAATATGATAGGTGGATAAGTACAATCTATATGGTATCAGATATTTCCCTATAATAAATTTATTATCTTCCACCCTCAAGATTTAATTACAAAAGATTAATAGGGCTATGCTTTAGTCGAATAAGCTGACACTCAAAGACCACTAAGATAGGTTTCATACTCGCCATCTTGAGCACTATTTTTAGTACACAAATCTTCATATTCAGAAGGGAACATTCATTTGGAAAGGTTAGGAACACATACGCTTGAAAGTCATGTCCTGTCTTTGAGAGAGAGAGAGAGAGAGAGAGAGAGAGAGAGAGAGAGAGAGAGCATAGATGAACAAGAAAATCACAAATGCGAAGGAAGATGACCCAGGCTACAATCTTGGATCTGAACAAGATTTATGTCCTAGGATTTTCAGCAAGTCTGATGTAAGGAAACACTGATAGGTGGATGAGCACGATCAGTTTATATGGCATTAGTGACTTGCCTACAGCAAAGTGTTCATCTTCAAGACTTCTATGTTCTTAGTCAGGAAATTTCAAAGGGCCATCCCTTGGTCACATGAACTAACACTCAAACCACTGAGATAGGTTTTCTACTCGCCCAATAATTTTCTAGGTTCTACGGCAAGCTCCTCTAACTTGTTCATAGTTTCGTAAGCTAGGATTTTGGCACAACCTGGAGAGGGTGTACAATACATGTCGCCAACTTGTATAAATTTCATTACATCATCCCTCGAGTCCTCGGAATCTGTACATGAGCTGCACAGTAACCCCATTTTGAAGGAACAAGACTTAGATTACAATTATGGTGTTTCATTCATGTTCTTAAGTTTGAGCAAATTTACTTTTTTGATTAGTTTAATAGCCAATAACATAATGGATAAGATTTTTATTAGGTAGGTAATTACACACATAAGATTTGACTGAAACTTGGGGACTAGGGGATAAAGATTTCTTGAGCTCTAGCAGATGTGAAATGACAGGAAAAAAAGATAATTTATGCAAAATGTTAGATTATTAGGTTCTTGCATGTATGAGAAACTTAGAATACTAAGCACACAATGTAAAACCGCCCCAAAAAAAAACAACCCCAAACCCATTAAAAAAAAAACAACCCTAGAACCCCACGTATGTGCGGCCAAATGAAACACACACACACACACACACACACACACACAAAAAGAAGTCCTCCAGAGTCAAAGCGGCATTATCCTTGATCAAATCTTTACTTTAACCAATAGACGTTGGGCAAGTTGAAGGTTTCTAACATCATTTAGTAGAGACTGAAACCTAATTGCCATCATACACTTAATAGACTGAAGATGGGATAGAGATGTTGGACCCCACCAACATAAAACTCTGAATAGCAGGGTTGCATAGGTTTTGGAAGGTTTTACAACTTTAAGCTAGTCCAGGTATTGGTAGGAGTAAGCTTTATCTACAACAGACCCAACCTAGCACCAGTATACAACATCATGACGGCAATGGTGGTGCTGTGTGACACGAGCACACACGCACATTTCTTCCATTAACACAACAAATGGATATCTTATTTTTGTGGTGAAATTTGTTCCTGAACCAGGGATATACACAAGAGTGGAAATTTGAATATCTATTGGATATACCAGATAGTTTAGCATTATCTGTATCTCATATCCTTATTCTAAATGGATCGAAATCACATATCCATATTTTAGATGGATGGAAATCATATACCCATATTTGCCAAAATGCGAATATAGAGCCAAGTTCAGACCGGTATTTTTATCCATTTATATCTCTATTTAGTAGAGTCCATAAAGCAGTGTATTTCGATAAACTTCATGGATTTTGGTCAATGCAGGATCTCCACGAAGCCTCTGTTTAAAATAATTTGTAATCATTGACTAATCAAACCATGCCCTTAAGATTCAGTTGTAAGTCCCAAACTAAACGATAGAAACGACGACGCTTACTGCCATGTATATAAGGTCGGTTGCCAGGTTTTATGCGATTTAGGCTCATACTGCAAAGGCTAAACTCTAGTACCATGTCTATATTTCCTCATTCTTTTTACGTATTTTAGTTCAGAATTAAATGGCTATGTTCATTTACCTACAGATCATCACCTTGCATATCCCACACAAGCACATCACTTCTAGCACTTTTTGTTTCTCAATTCTTCAATACTGCAGATACAGCAAAGGCTTTTTGGTAATGTTCTTACAAAAAAACACTCTAGGCCATCCAACTACCAATTTGTCACAAATACAGCCTTTTATTGTCATTCTGCTTCTGCCAATTTTTGCAGATCCAAATAAAACATACTTATCGTATCCAGGAAAAAGTTTCTGATACTACAAATGGTAGTCATAATTATAACTGACCTGGCAATGCAAAAAGATCATCATCATTAGACCCTTTCCTATCAAAATGGGGTCTCCAATGGAGCAAGGCTTCACAAAAGATTTGAGAAAAACTTATGACAGGTTGTTAGTCTGAAATCAACCCACAAAATTGTTCCACGTGTAGCAAATATAGTAAGATAATGGTTTTCAATAAATCCTAGAAGTCGAGTGGCTGGTAGGAAAGTGTTACCTTATTAGTCATGTAGTTAAGCTCGTGCAATGAAGGAGCACGCTCCAATAGTCCAATATTACCTTAGACTAGGAAAGAGTTGAAAAAAGATATAGATGATAGATTTGCATTCAGAAATTATATTCCACTCAAGGTAAATAATAATAATAATAATAATACCAAAAATGTATCTTAAACAACAAATATTAACTCTTTATTATGAATTAATCAGCAAATGCTCATTAGCTACCTGTGTCAGCAGGCATAAGAAAATTTTAGCCTTCAAAGGTTATCATGTTAATCTCACATTAAGGTGACCCACTACCCTTATATTTATTATTGGATTCCATAATAAAGCCTAACTGATATTATGTATGCCCAAATATAAAGGTTACATTGTATAAAGTTTATAATAGTCATATGTGGTATTAAGGGCCATGATGGGTGGTTTATCACATATGGTTAATTGCAAATGTAAGACCCACTTCTCTCCTCTTGAAAAGAATACAACCTTCCTTTTGTGAAAAAACCATCATCATATATTGAATTGGGGTTGTGAAAAGAGAAAGAGACAGAGAGAAGAAGGTGTTGCAATTAGGGTTTGCAAGGATCAAGGAAAAGACTTGGATCTTCATCAACATACCTTCACTATTCCTCTAATGGCTTCAGGTATGTGTTTAATTGTGTATTCATTTCTTGAGATGCATTTGATTCTAGATCCATGGGCAATTTAATCTACATGAAGTTCCTTAAGCTATTAAATTTCTAATATTTGGTATCAGAGCTTTGTTTAAGAATCAATACATCTCAGAATTAAGATTATGGGAAATTAGGGTTTTTGATTAACAGTTCAAAAATCAAATTTTTGATCATTTAATTGTAGAATTTTAAGAGGATTTAGTAGCCTTAATATTCTATTAATATTCCTCTAATTGTGCACTTAATGGGATCAAAATTCAGTAATAGAAACCCTAATTTTTCATATTCTAATGGGTTCAGTCGTCGAAACAGAAATCGCATTTGATAACTGTTTCGTCGACTGTTAGTCGACTTGCCCGAAACACCAGTCGACTAAGTCTCTTTCCAGAAAGTTGAGAACTCTCTGTTTTACTACAGGAGTCGACTTGATTTTTTGAGTAGTCGACTAATAAAACTTATAGTCGACTTATTCCCTTGCTATAGTCGACTAACAGGTTGACCCGAGAGTTGTATGATTTTCTGTTTCTCTGTTAGTCGACTAACCTTTATTTTGTGGTTGACTTGCTTTGCCTTAGTCGACTAACCTAAAACTTATAGTCGACTTATCTTGTCCCAAGTCGACTAGTAGTTCCTTGACCAGTCGACTAATGTTTGTTTAAGTTCAATCATAAATGTATGTTGCACATTTGAGATTATTGTGTTAATATTGATTGAATTGGTCAAGTAATAAAATTGGAGTATTATAGCATTACTCAAATAAAAGGTTAGAGAATATTATTGGTTAGTTTTATATTCATACGGTTTATTGATTTAGCAGTTGCTAAAGTGACCTATATTAGTAAGCCTTATGAATATACAACTACATAAAAGACTTGTCAATGAGGGTGACATTAAAAACAATAATATTCTCGATGGCGGTTCTAGTTAGGAGATTGAGACTTGCCCAAAGGAAAGTCTTTCAAATAATTATGAACCGGGTAAGGTAGTGTAATTTATGCAACTTAGTGGTGTAGAATTGGATACCCAAAGGTAACATGACTTACTGTCTAAGTGGCATAAATTATATTAGACCTACATAGGTGATAAAAGTTCTCACCTGTAGAGTGAACGCTGGATATGCTTAGGTTTCGCCCAAAGGAGAAATCAAAGTGATATCAATAGTTCATCTTCATAAAATTTAAAGTTTTTGTATTGATTCGAGGCCTTAATGTGAGCTTGTCCTATTTTGTTTTAGTGAACGTTCCCACTTCCCTTCACTCTCATGCAACTAGCATTCCAGCCCTGGATGGTACAAACTTTTCTGAATGGTTTGAACATGTCCAATTCACACTGGGTGTACTGGATCTTGACATGGCTCTACTAGTTGAGAAACCTGAGGAAATCACTGCTGAAAGTACAGCAGATCAGGTTAGTCATGCCAAAGCCTGGGAAAGGTCGAACAGACTCAGTCTCATGTTCATTAAGATGACAATTGCCAACAATATCAAGACTTCACTCCCTCAAACTACTAATGCATCAGAACTTTTAACTGCTGTAAAAGATCGGTTTAAATCTGCTGATAAGTCATTAGCTGGCACCCTTATGGCTGAACTAACTACCATGAAATATGATGGTAGTAGAGGAGTCCAACAACACATTCTTAATATGACTGATAAAGCTGCAAAGTTAGGAACACTGGGAATGAAAGTGGATGAATCCTTCTTGGTACAGTTCATCCTCAACTCACTTCCTCCTCAGTTCGGACCATTCAATATTCACTATAATACTCATAAGGATAAGTGGAATCTGAATGAGCTGACTGGTATGTGTGTTCAAGAGGAAGTGAGACTGAGGCAAGAAGGACATCACTCAATGTTGGCAGTATCTCAAGGAGCTATACATAAGAGAGGAAATATGGAAGAGGTAAGAGGTTTCCACCAAAGAAGGGAAATGAACCTGGGGAAAGTAGCCAGGGTCATGGAAAGATTTTCACTGTCAAATGCTACTTTTGTGGCAGAAAAGGACATGTGAAGAAGGACTGCAATAAGAGAAAGGCTTGGTTCGAAAAGAAAGGTATAAATCCTTCTTTTGTATGTTATGAATCAAATCTTGCTGAAGTTCCTTCTAATACTTGGTGGATTGACTCTGGAGCCACAACTCACATAACTAATTCAATGCAGGGATTCCTTACAACCAGGAAACCGAAGGAAAGTGAGAGATTTGTCTTTATGAGGAACCGTCTCAAAGTGGAGGTCGAGAATGTTGGAACTTATCGACTACTATTAGAGACGGGTCATCAGATGGATCTTGTAGACACTTTTTATGTACCTTCGATTTCTAAGAATTTAATGTCATTATCCAAATTAGATGTTGTTGGATATTCAGTTTTATTCAGTTGTGAAAAACTCAATTTAATGTTTAATTCAATGTCGGTTGGACATGGAATTTTATGTGATGGTTTATATAAAATTTCCTTGAATGATGAGTTTGCACGATCTCTTTTAACCCTGCATTCAAATGTTGGTTCTAAACGTGGCTTAATTAATGAAAAATCCTCTATCTTGTGGCATAGACGACTGGGGCATATCTCCAGGGATAGAATTGTAAGATTAGTGAAGAATGAGATTTTAGATAACCTAGACTTCACTGATTTTTGGTTGTGTGTGGATTGCATAAAAGGAAAGCAAACCAAACACACCAAGAAAGATGCCACAAGAAGTAAAGAGCTTCTTGAGATTATTCATTCAGATATTTGCGGACCACTCTCTATTCCATGTTTTACGGGAGAGAGATACTTCATTACCTTTATAGATGATCTGTCTCGTTATGGTTATGTATATCTAATTCATGAAAAGTCTCAGGCTGTTGACATCCTTGAGGTGTTCATTACAGAAGTCGAGAGACAATTAGATAGAAAAGTTAAAATCATAAGATCAGATCGAGGTGGTGAGAGATTTTATGGAAGATATGATGAGTCAGGACAAAATCCTGGCCCATTTGCCAAATTTCTAGAAAAGCATGGTATTTGTGCTCAATACACAATGCCAGGTACGCCTCAGCAGAATGGTGTTGCTGAAAGGCGAAACCGAACACTTATGGATATGGTTAGGAGCATGATGAGCTTCTCTAATGTACCTAATTCATTGTGGAATGAAGCCTTAAAGACTGCTATGTATATCTTGAACAGGGTTCCTAGTAAAGCAGTCCCAACAACTCTTTTCGAGTTGTGGACTGGTAGGAAACCTAGTTTAAGACATTTACATGTTTGGGGTTGTCCAGCAAAGGCTAGAATATATAATCCACAAGAAAAGAAATTAGACTCAAGGACCATATCTGGGTATTTCATTGGTTATCCAGATAAGTCTAAAGGGTACAAATTTTATTGTCCTAACCATAGTACAAGAATTGTTGAAACTGGTAATGCCAGA
The DNA here is from genome assembly GCA_038442645.1 of Agave tequilana. Lineage (NCBI taxonomy): Eukaryota > Viridiplantae > Streptophyta > Magnoliopsida > Asparagales > Asparagaceae > Agave > Agave tequilana. Next base: position 80,716 of record JAVJIF010006132.1, on the reverse strand, counting down.
TTCCTTGAGAATGGCGAAATTAGTGGGAGTGATGAACCAAGAAAGGTAGATCTTGAAGTGATAAGGGTAAATATCCCAATACCCTTTACTTCAAGAGAAATTGTTGTCCCTCAGCTTGATCATCAAGCTGAGATATCAGAACAACATAATGATATTGGTTCACCACTTCATGAGGATATCGCCATTGAAAATGTTGTAGAACCACCACAACCGGCAGCTTTGAGGAGATCTCAAAGGGAAGAAGATCTGCCATTTCAGATGATTATGTGGTGTATCTACAGGAATCTGATTTTGATATTGGGATTAATAAAGATCCAGTTTTATTTTCACAAGCCATAGAAAGCAATGATTCTAGTAAATGGATTGATACTATGAATGAAGAGTTGAAATCTATGGACCAAAACAAAGTCTGGGATCTCGTCGAATTGCCTAATAACTGTAAGACAGTCGGGTGTAAATGGGTCTTTAAGACCAAGCGCGACTCCAAAGGCAATATCGAACGATATAAGGCCAGACTGTGTGGCTAAAGGTTTCACTCAGAAAGAAGGCATTGATTATAGAGAAACCTTCTCTCCAGTATCAAAGAAGGACTCTTTTAGAATCATTATGGCCCTTGTAGCTCATTATGATTTGGAGTTACATCAAATGGATGTGAAAACAGCTTTTCTGAATGGAAATTTGGATGAGGAAATTTACATGGAACAACCTGAAGGGTTCGCAAAGAAAGGAAAAGAACACTTGGCTTGCAAATTACAGAAATCCATCTACGGACTGAAACAAGCTTCCAGGCAATGGTATATAAAGTTTAATGATACCATTACCTCTTTCGGATTTACAGAAAACTCTGTTGATCAATGTATATATCTGAAGATCAGTGGGAGCAAGTTTATCTTTTTGGTTCTGTATGTGGATGATATCTTGTTAGCCAGTAGTGATATTGGTTTGCTGTATGAAACTAAAGACTATCTTACCAAGAACTTTAAGATGGTTGATATGGGTGAGGCAGCTTATGTCATTGGCATAGAGATCTTCAGGGATAGATCTCGAGGATTGCTAGAACTGTCTCAGAAAGGTTATATCAATCGAGTCTTGGAAAGATTTCATATGGAATTATGTTCAGCCAGTTGTGCACCCATTATGAAGGGTGACAAATTAAGTGGGAGCCAGTGTCCTAGAAATGACTTAGAAAAGGGTCAAATGCAGAAAGTTCCGTATGCGTCAGTTGTTGGGAGCTTGATGTATGCACATACTTGTACCAGGCCAGATATTAGTTTTGTTGTTGGGATGTTAGGAAGATACCAGAGTAATCCAGGAATGGAGCACTGGAAATTGGCAAAGAAAGTAATGCGGTATCTTCAAGGGACGAAGGATCATATGCTCACATATAGGAGATCAGATCAGTTGGAAGTGATCGACTATTCGGACTCAGATTTTGCTGGTTGCCCAGATAGCAGGAAGTCTACCTCAGGCTTTATTTTTATGCTGGCAGGTGGGGCAATCTCGTGGAAGAGTGTAAAACAGTCTATCACTGTTTCATCCACGATGGAGGCTGAGTTCATAGCTTGTTTTGAGGCCACGAATCATGCATTATGGTTACGTAATTTTATCTCAGCACTTGGTGTAGTTGATTCTATTGCCAGGCCGCTGAAGATATTTTGTGATAATACAGCAGCCGTTTACTTCTCTAAGAATGGAAAGTACTCTAGTGGTTCCAGACACATGGAACTTAAGTACTTGGTGGTTAGAAAAAGAGTTCAGAAACAGAAGGTGTTAATTGAAAATATAAGTACCACTTTAATGGTTGCTGATCCATTGACCAAGGGATTGCCTCCAAAGACATTCAAAGAACATGTTATTAGAATGGGTCTTTTGAGCAATCTGTAATGTATGTTTTTGGTACTTGTGTAATTGACACTATTGCGCAATAAAAGTTTGTTTCTGTATTTCCTGTTATCCAATTATGTGTGCACATATTATGTATGGATGTTTGTTAAACAGGAAATGTCTTGACAAGACAAATTACAGGGGTCATTTTGGTTATAGACTCTATTAGTGAGGGTTATCAATGTTGTGGTACGTAGAAGGGAGTATGACATAGATGTTGTATAACCGCTATGACTCACATTGATGGTCCAAGCTAATTGCAGTATTACAGTATTTAATTATTTGGGCTTATCAGTTTTTTTTTTAAATTCGTGATCACGTGTCAAAGTTTTTCAGTATGGAATCCAATGGAGTCAAAATGTTTTTGAAATGAGTCTTTTTGTTTGTTTTCAAAGTTTTTATCATAATCGGCTAGTGGTCCAAGTGGGAGAATGTTAATCTCACATTAAGGTGGCCCACTACCCTTATATTTATTATTGGATTCCATAATTAAAGCCTAACTGATATTATGTATGCCCAAATATAAAGGTTACATTGTATAAAGTTTATAATAGTCATATGTGGTATTAAGGGCCATGATGGGTGGTTTTATCACATATGGTTAATTGCAAATGTAAGACCCACTTCTCTCCTCTTGAAAAGAATACAACCTTCCTTTTTGTGAAAAAACCATCATCATATATTGAATTGGGGTTTGTGAAAAGAGAAAGAGACAGAGAGAAGAAGGTGTTGCAATTAGGGTTTGCAAGGATCAAGGAAAAGACTTGGATCTTCATCAACATACCTTCACTATTCCTCTAATGGCTTTAGGTATGTGTTTAATTGTGTATTCATTTCTTGAGATGCATTTGATTCTAGATCCATGGGCAATTTAATCTACATGAAGTTCCTTAAGCATTATTAAATTTCTAACATATCAGAGGTAAATCCATATCTGAATGGCCTAGAATTATTGCCTAAAAATCCAAGAATTTCTCCATCATAATCCAAGAATTTCTCCATCATACATGTATCAGCATTTCATTCCAAATTCAAAGACTGGATCAGGCGGTCCATCATTGTGCTGCTGTTTTAAAGCCCACAAGCCTTCCATGTATGATGATGATGATGTTGATGATGATGATGAGAGCAAAGCGGAACACATTCCAAAATACCAAAAACGTATGTTAAAACAAATATAAACTCTGCGTTATGAATTAATCAGCAAATGCTCATCAGCTACCTGTGTTACTTTTCAGTTGGTAGGCATAAGAAAATTTTAGCCTTCAAAGATTATCAGAGGTGAATCCATATCTGAATGACCTAGAATTATTGCCTAAAAATCCAAGGATTTCTCCATCATACATGTATCAGCATTTCATTCTAATTCAAAGACTGGAAGGTGGTCCATCATGGTGCAGTCTGTTTTGAAGTCCACAGGAGTTTCACTAGATTCAGACAAACAAGTCAAACTGAGAAGAAAAATCTTTTCAATAATTACTTTATCTTCTTTGGATGGATGGGAATGGAGTTGCAGTAGCATTTGCTGCAGCTGGATTTCTATTTCTTATGTTTGATAAGCAACATTGTAAATAGAAATGATAATTTAAACTGCAAGAAATGCAACCTGGATTAACTTTATATTGATTATCTTTCTCAATTTTGTGGACAAATGACAGTACTCCGCACGTTATATGAACTGCTTCTCTTGATCTACTTGAGTCTACTTTGCAAGACATAACCAACATAAATTTTTCATTCAATTTTGCAAAAAAGAAAGTATAGGTAGGCATATTACAACAATAAACATATATCCTCTGGCCAAATTCAATATTTTCAAATTGTTTACTATCCAGCATTCTACACAAGCGTTCAACTAAGAGCTTCAAACCTTATATTCCAACAATTTACCTTTCAATGTCATTTCTAGCTATCTGAGTTAAATAGAAGAGATATAGTGGCTTCAATCAATCACGCGCACATGCCCGCGGACACGCACGCCCACCCCAGCGAACACACACACATATGCCCGCGCGCGCATAGACACGCACACACAACACAACTATATAACATAAATACAGACAGAAACACATACACGGTCTCTACATATGTGTGCATGTGTGTGTATTATAGACAAACACCTGCACGCATACAGGCACATGCATGCACACATACATAAATTCATGCCTAGGTAGTATCAAGGTATCTCTCAGTGTATGGAGGGCTTACTTGGGAAGTCTGGCAAAGAGAAGATTGCTTAGCACATCCAACATAACCTGAAACTGACGGGATGTCATTGTTGCAGTTATATTAGGAGAATTGAATTTTAGCTCCTTTAGAGGCTTCACCTGGATAAGTAAACAAGACCATTAATTTGTAAATCAATTTCCTAACAAAAGTTGACTTTGAGGAAAGGGCATTTCCTCTGAATCTAGTTCTGATCCATGTATAAGTTTTAGAATGGTTGAACTACCTTCAATTCTGGTGTGCCACCTTTGTGTCTTGTATAGCGGAAGTACATTTGACAGGCATAAACACTCTCTCAAGTAAAGCACCTGTGCGTTTTACTTTTGGCGAGCTCCTAAGAATTTTTGGTAACCACTGAAGACCAGCACCAGGGTCTACATCAGTTGGTGCTACATGAGCTTGAACATGCTCCAGCATCACAGAAAGCTCTACGTTTCCATGTCAGTTCTGGTTTCATTTCAGGAACGGAGACACTGCTTGCACCAAGAGCTTGCTTTATCATCTCGGAACCAACTTGAAGAACCGAATGGAAGGAACGAGCTAAGACGCGGCCGCTTGCTGCTGCAAGCAAAAACCTACCCTGATATACAAAGGAGTCAAGTGTTAGTATATAATGATAGATCTTGAATAAAATAAATAATATATCTTATGCAACGCTCACAAAAGTTACAGAAAACAATACTAATTCTGATATAAAAACTAAGCAATTATGCATCCACACAAATTCGAAGCTATCTTTTCCATATGGTTAACTGAGCAAAAAAGGTTGATCATGTTGTCATAAAACCACTTTACCCAAAAGCTTAGGTTAATTGTGGGCCACCACTGACGAACACCTGCCCCCCCCCCCAGCTCCAACACAAAATAAATAAAGAAAACCACCACCACAAACAAAAAAGAAAGGAGAAAGAAAGAGAAGACATGTGGGCTTTAGGTTGTGCGGAAAAGCCTCCAGCAGAAAGATGATTCCTGGCGAAGGTGAAATAAGGGAATCACTAGGTACAGTTTAATTGGTTAGTGATGAGGTTTGTACCCAATACCTGTTGAAACCTAGTGCTTTTATGCCATGTTAAGAAACCACTCTCCCTAAAAGCATATGCTAAAGGGTTGTGACAAAAACGTACATCAAGCAATCTTTAACAACCCCGCAATTAACAAATCCAGACATGTTCACTTTCATATAAACTTCTACTTAAGATGAAAAAATCATTCAGTATGTTTTCATTTGGATCAACATGCTACTGTTTTTGTAGCTTACTATAACAGAAAGCTCAAGTTTCTCAAAAGGAGAAAGATGTGATATGATAAAGGGTGTAATGCCGCATTATCTGCTAACTGAACCAGAACATGACACAAGTTAGCTGGTTTGGGTTGGTGTAAATGGGTAAGATTTGTTTATGAAGTGGTAAGGTTCAGGTCTGACCTGGTCCACTTGCGTAAGTGGCACTACCAGTAACAAGCATATTATTTCAGCATTAGTAAAAGATTGTCTTCAAAACGGAAAAGATTTCATTATTGGTTTCCTGTTGAAATTGGTGAAGGTTTGAAACCTGCAATTACAAGATTTTGAATTTTTTATTATCATAGAGAAAGCGGGTTGGCCATATGACAATTTAAATCCAGCATACTTTTTAACCCTACGCAATCTGACCTAACCAGTTAAGCGGATTGGGTTCAGGCACTAAACTCTCACCAGTTTATTAAATTGGTTGAGTGGGTTAAACTGTGGAATGCATTACGGGAAAAGAGAAACTTGGAGGAAAAAAATCAAAAACCTTTGAGCTCTGACTATTATCAGGAGTCAGCACAGTTTACATTGAAAAACCATGAAATAAGAGCTAGGAATAACAATAAGCCCACACAATGAGTGCAAAAGTTAGGTTACATGGGTACTATCAGGCCCTTTTAACCTAACAGATAACACTCTTCTCAGTCCTCTCCCACCCTTTGACAATAGGGACTTGTGTTCCCCAAAAAATGTTTTACACATACCATGAGTGAATGAACATTGAATTGTAGTTAATGTGTAGAAGTATAGCACATATATGTCCAAGTAGCACAGACTCTGTCTAGATCCACTGCAACTAGAAATCCTGTACATATCTTTTGCTCACATGCCTCCTCTCCCACAGACCCTTTGAGAATAGGGACTTGTATTCTCCAAAATAAGTTTTAACACATACCATGAGTGAGTGAATATTGAATGGCAGTTATTGTGTCAACGGATAACAGTATATGTCTGATTAGCAGAGTATCTAGATCCATTGCAAGTAGGTGTCCCATAGGATAGTGGACTTCTTCTCACACTTCAGTTATGATATAGGATACATCTTTTGTCTATGCGTTTGTTTTTGTGTGTGTGTGTGTTGGTGGGGGGGGGGGGGGTCTATGCATGCTAATCTATTCGATCTAAGTTTCTAACTACGCAATAAGGACTCTTTTTAGAGAGAAATTCTCTCATTTTAACGAAAAGGAAAAAAAAAATCAGAAATTTACACATGGATTCAAAGTACTCAAGTCTAAAAAACCTACCAAGTTCCCTTTCTATATTCAAAATTTATAGGTTGAACTCTCTCCATTTTTCTGATCCCTCTCTTTCTAGACCATTGCTTTCACTGGAGATTGCTAATTTTTAGCCAGTATTAAGTGTTTTGACTTAAATCCTTGGAGAAAAATTAGCAACCAAATCAAAGCGCTATTTTTAGCAAGTTCATAAGTGTTTTGACTTGAATCCTTAGTTCAATTGGAAAAAAATTAACAACCTAATCAAAATCCAAAAGGTTCTATATTATTAGTCCAGACTCTTCTTTACCATTCAACAGACCTACCAAACCTCACCTATACTTCTCAGCCCAGTTTCACATTCATAAGCCTCTGTTATATCCTCCCACATAAGAATAGTAATAGTGAGGAAGGAGGCCCTTGGCAGTTTATGGTTTCATTTAATTTTGCATATTAAGAATAAATAGGTATGTACTCTCAGAAATGAACTATTCATGTTAGAAAAAAACAATATTCTACATCCTAAAAGTATTTCTATCTTTTTACGACTTTAATTTTCCTGATAAGAGCATAGCCACGAAAATGAAGATGTTAATAAACAAACAAAAGAATCAACGATAAATGTTACACAAATATTAGTTTTTTTTAAGGTCACCGACATATACTCCCCCGAGGTCCAAAATTAAAATCCACACCATTAATTCATCCGAGACACCAAATAATAACCATATGAGACACTCAGGGACTGAATGCATAACAGGTATAATAAAAAAAATCAGTCTTAGATTATTCTTTGTATAATTTATTGTATTCCCAAAATATTCTTATTATAAATTCCATTAGTAACTTAATTGCTCAGAATGCAATATTTCTATTATTTCTCATTACAAACTTACATGACAAGCGGAAAGTAAAAGAAACTTTTTACCTTTTGAATTATAGTACAGTGTTGTAGATTGGATATTAGTCTATTTTATTTCGTAGAAATTTCTTTTACAAACTCAATAAGCCTAAGACTGTAGTAGTTTGATAGTTATAAATCGCTCATTAGTTCACTATTTTTGAAGTACACCGGTTATAATATTATATGTATGAATCAACTTGGGTCCTAATTTTCAGAAAAAGGTCGTAGCCCAGTCTTGAACCTGGGATCTTCCGTAATATAACCTCTGCTTACACTCAACCAAGATGAAAAGTTTAAGCTGAGAATTTACAGGAGGCTTGATGTATTTGAGAATTTAACCCAACGGTTCGTTTTCACCATCATAGTGTTTGAAAAATTTAGTTGTCCCATCTTTTCTTCTTTCTCCTTTTTGAGGATAGGTGTCAAGGATCGATGTGGGTTAATAAAGGAAGAGAGATTTACTTAACTTAATTATGCTGTTCTGCTTATATAAAGGGCGTGTTTGTTTCGCCGCAAAACGCCGCAAAACGCAAGTCGTAAAACTTCTTTTCCATTTTCCGCCGTTTGTTTCGCTGAAAAACAAGTTGCAAAATGCAACTCTTCTTTTCCCACTTGCAGTTGCTACAGTTAAATTTGTGGTCATGTAAATCTCACTTTTACACTCATATTTTCTCACTTGTAGTTGCTACAATTAATTTTGTGGTCATGTAACTCTCACTTGTAGTACACTTACAGTTTAAAACAGTTACTTGATAATCAATATATAATTTAATATTATTAAATATTTAATATTTTAAATAGTGTTCAATTTCTTATTTAATTATATAATTATTTTATATTTTTAATCTTTAATTTTTTATTGTTTTTAATATTATTTTAATATTTAATATTTTACTATTTTAATTTAATATTTTTATTTAATATTTTATTTAATACTTTATTATTTTATTAATACTTATTCCATTTTTTATTATTTTATTTAGAGTTAATATTTTATTAATATAACAATATTATACTTTATTATATATTTAATTATTTATTTTTTAATATAAAAAATTACTTTATTAATATCATAATATATTTTATTATTATATTTATATTTTATTATTATAATTATATTTTACTTTGTTAATTTTATATTTCTATAATATTACAATAATATTATAATAAAATTTATATTATAATAATTTTCAAGTATTTTAATATTATAATATTATAACTATATTTTATTATTTTTGTAAGATTTTTTAATATTTATATTTTATTAGTATTCTTAAAATTTATTAATTTTCTTTAGATTTTCTTAAAATTTTATATTATTTATTTAGTTAATATTTTAGTAATATTTTACTATTTATACTAATATTTTATTAATATTATTATTATAAATAAAATATTAAGAATATTAATTTTTTATCTCAAATTTATTAATACAATTTAATTTGCAATAGTAGATTTAATTAATAGTTTTTATAATATTTAAATCACTGCTACAGTTAATTTTGTGGTCAACTTTTTCACTTACACTTTTACATTACCAATCAAACGCCGTAAAACACAATATACTTTACCATTTACACTTTCACTTTATCAACCAAACACCGTAAAACACAATATACTTTTCCATTTTCACTTCACTTTATCAACCAAACACCGTAAAACACAATATATTTTCTCTGCTACAGTTCACTTTTTCCATTCTCATTTTATGACTTACGACTTGCGACGTTTTGCAACGAAACAAACAGGCCCAAATTCTAATACGCAATGGTAAAAGTCTATTAGTAATAATGTCAATGCACTGAGTATTCACACAAACACATAGCTTTTGTTTTTGTTTTTTTTTTTTTTTTTGGGTTTCCAATGTATATTTAATTAAGTATTTCTTACACTGCTAATTTTAATCTATCTGTTCAATTGCAATTCGGCTTAAGGAGAACAAAGAGGCTTACAATGGTGAAAGGCAGAATCCAAATGTGACCATACATAACAACCCACGACATGAACTTTACTTGAGTCTAGAAACTTCAAGGTAAAAAGCAGTTAAATCTTTATTTTTATTTTATTTTACCCATTGGGAACAACGCTATGGTCAAGTTAGGACTTGAATATATGATTTCTCATTATCCAATCCTGCCTCTTAGGGTAGCATCAAGCCTCAACATTTAGAGTAGCTAAAGCTTGATTCAAAAAGGTTTTGTCAAGAAAAACTCTATCTAGTTATATCCCTACTGGAACATGTACATTTCTCCGCATTTGGTTTACATAAGTAGAAGAACAACAAACCATCTAGATTGATTTCCTATTTGAGCATGTAAACTATTGCACATGCTGATTATATTGGCACTACATGAAGCAATTAGAGATGATTAATTTAATTACTTGTGAAATATTACTTCTTAAAATTATTTCCCAAGGAGCTAGAAACTTCATTTCTCTCCCGTCTCTCCAGATGAGAGAAATAAATTAATTATAGAAAATAAATGTGAGTTTTCTTTTGTTAACAATTATTCCCAGTTTCAGTGCTCAATCAACACCATGTGAATCCAACTTATAATATGGGTTGCAATTTTAGTTTCCAACATGACGAGTCATTTTTTCTCCAAGGGATATAAGTTTTAACACCCCAGGATTGCACCAAAATATTTTGTTTGAGTCAGCGACTAGTTGGTTAACTTATGGAAAAATGGTTTCTGAAGGAGGTCAAGATATGCGCAAACACACACACACCCAAACAAGTCAATCGATCATCATGACTCAATCCTGATCCAGAACTTACTTAAGAACCTCCAAACAAGTCAATAGATCACAACCTAATTCCACCCCTTAATAGCCAGGCCTCAATGGCTGATGTGCTTCAATTGGCATTGACAAACACTTTCCACATCGAAAATGTTCTCTAGGACATCTGTGGAAATATACTCGTTGAGATTTGAAGTCAGCTTCCACAAATACTTCAAATATTCAATGTTTTGTGTCTGCGAAACCATTTCTTCCATAAGATAAAAATTTCCACGGTCAACCATTTTTTGTTTAATGATAAATTCAATTGAGATGAAGTTACTTTAGAAAAGGAGGTAGAATATAGGAACTGCTTCATTGTTGATTTGAGATTATTTATAGGCAATAAAATTTATCACATCAAGCATTGGGGTGACATTTGCATGGACCACTTTAGAAGATATGCATCATTCTCCAAACTTCTTGAAGATTCAATGTGTTTAACTGATTGTCCCTGGTTAACAATACCACAGTTCTAAATATCGGCCGATATGGCTGATATATCGGTTTGGAACCATACCAATACAATTCGATGAAAAATCGACCATATCGGTTTGAGCCGATATTGGCTTATATATTTGGCCAACATGTATCAACCCGATATTGGCCCATATTGCACTTTTTGGGGGTTTTCTTTCTTAACAAATCAAGTTTGTGCTCCATTTTTGAGCTATGTTATGCTATTATTAGGAACTTGAGACTTGAAAATGTCTATTAAATATTTATCGTTTGTGATATTGTTTAATTTTTATTGTTTATGCATGTTGTTTATCACTTTATCTATGATGTCAAGGACATGTTTTGGAATGACTAATGTTTTTATATTTTGTTTTGTTTATATATCAAGTTATATGTGTTTTCTGTGATTCTTATGTATATCTTTAATATTTTTTAAATTTCTTACTCAGACTTAAATTACTTAAATTTAAAGAGTATGGATTTCAGTTTTTATTCTTTCTTTCATTCATCCAGTGCCAGGTAAGTAGTAAGCTTTTCATAATTCGTGCTATATGAAATTATAGATTATTAGCTGCTTAAAATTATACTTAGAAGTGATTTTACAAATTTCTAATTTCATTTTATTGCACTGTGTATATTGTGTATTCTTAAATGCTTTGCATGTATGTTGTCACATATTTATTCAATAGATGATATATAGAACTTTATCGTTACTTTTAAGTTATCAATAGTTATATATATATATATATATATATATATATATATATATATATATATATATATATAGACATACTTGTGTCATTCCGGACGGATTCGAGGCCAAATCTTTTCCACTCAAATACAACCCTCCGACATCCGAATGCAAGATCCACTCCGTTGAAGTTGACCTACATTATTTCAAATAATAAAAATAAAAAGTCATGAATTTTGAATACTTTTTGCTCATCCATCAAGTAGGCGCAAAATGGACGACCGAAAATAGCATATTGCTTAGATTTACATCTTTAGACATTCAAATTCTTGATCTGACCATTTCATCACGACACTTAAAAACCCTCACACACCAATTTTTGTTAGATTTCAAATATTCTACACTGTAAAACTAACCAACTCACTATTTCGACCGTCCAGTTTGCACCTACTTGATGGACGGCAAAAAGTATTTAAAATATATGATTTTTTTATTCATAGTTACTTGAAATAATATAGATCAACTACAATGGAGTGAATCTTGCATTCAGATGGCGTAAGGTTGTATTTGAGTGGGAAGGATTTGGCTTCGAATCCTTCCGGAATAACATACATACATACACACACACACACACACATATAGAATGTGTGATATAGACATCCAATATGATCCCATATCTCCAATATATAGCCCGCTAGCCGCTATCTAATATGAAAAATTCCCAACAAATATGAACCTTATATCTGATTTTTAGAACCTTGGTTAACACCCAAACCAAGAAGGAAGTAGATTTTCATGTCCATATTGTCATAATGAATAAGCTCGATTTTATAGACATTGCATAGGAAACATGATGGTGAGTGTTGAATGGCAAGATGGGGTTATACAAAAAGAGTAAACTACGGTGATAGCAATTATAAGAATATTCATGGTGCAGCCCCAGAAGTGGGTAGGGTGGTAAGGGAGAATAATGTGGCTATATATGCAGAATGATAAGGTCAGAAGCTTGCCTGGACAATCCTAGAATAGCTTTTTCTTCAGGATATTCGAGATAAATAGCTTATTCTGACTCACCAAAGCTGATAATGATATTGATCCCACTCTTAATGTTTGTATCCTTGGAAATGCCTCTAATTTTATCAATACTGTCCAAGCACACTTAGTAGCCATCTACTAAACAAGTGATTCTCTTGTCAGGTTTGCTTACCATGTGCCTTACAGAACAAATGCCTTCAGGCTAGATTACCCATTTAAACTTTCTGGTAAACCACAGAATAATAACCAAAAGTACTCCAGTAAGTAGTAGGGTCAAGCGGCAAGGCAAGGAAACATCATGGTTTGTGAGGTTTGAACCATATTCTTTCATCTTTTCTTAACTTTTATATTCTCCAAAATCATGCAACTGTTGATTACAACGGCTTGCTACAACCTTAGTCGCCGCTTGCTACTAATACAGGTATCCTGCATATAAAACTAGCTGCCTAGAAGACTGGCATTTCTGTTCTCTACTGTCTTCTATTTTTCTACTCCCCTCTACCTCTTCATTTCCATGTATCATCATGAGCTTTCTTTCTTCCTCAACTTGTTCCACACATCTTGTGACCGCGTCGGGGCATAGGAGCCTCTGGGGGAAGGAAACAATGACCAAGGGAGAAAAGGCTCCCCTAAGGGGGAGAATCAAATTATTACAACATACTAGTTTGTCCTATTGTTGCGCACATGGATTAGAACAACTATCCACGAAACGCTAATACCCTATGTGTGTTGCGAACTCGAGTCATTGCGTAATACGCTTATGATCACCCATGCATTTTTAATTAAAAATCCCCTTGATCACCAGGTTAAGGAGATTCAAACCCCGCATGAGAAGGAAGTGTCATATAACTTATGCTATAAGATCACTTGGTATCTTGATCTTATTATTAATAATCCAAGGTTATTGCACATAAAGACATAATATTCAAGTTTTTCCGGTGCTCACTCTTTAACAAGATGAATTGCGTCTAAACTGAGCTATGTTTTCAACCATGTTACATAGTTATTTATTTCCCATAACATGATCTTGCTTTGTCTTGTAAATCTTAATCTTAATGAGCTTCTCTTGCTATAATAAGAATTTGCCTTCAGTACCACAAACTTGAGAAGTACAAATTAAAAGGAAAAAAAAAGAAAGAAAGAAAGAAAGAAAGGCGTGATGCATGAAGTTCCCAATAAATAAGATCTCCCATCTCCATGATTATGTGAAATACAGTCAGTGTGAAATATTTCCTATCAGCATTAGCTGAATGAGAGAGTGCTGTGTCATTGTCATGGATGAGACGCAAGCTCGAAAAAGAATGTTGCCTTGACCAGGACATTTGACCATGCTTCTTGCAGCAGATATGCCAAAACAAACCCACATATCCATTCTAGTAGGATGACTGATTCCAGAAATTGTCACTGCTCATAATTACATTACCACCGAGACTCTAAGTAATAGCTGTGTTCTAATGTCAGGCACATATTTCAATTGACAAAGCAAGTGATAGCAGATTTATGTATATATTCTGTTACTATAAAAGATTGTTAAAACTAGAAACCCCATTTTGTAGTCAATTTTTAGCTAGATGTGATTTAACTATTTAGGATTTAGATTATAACTGGTTTATTTGGATTTTATCTTCAATTTTTGACTTCTTTCTAGAACATGAGATTGATTAGGAGTCTCTGAAGCACGGACACGGGAGTCGGACATGACACGAACAAGGGACACAACAAAATCCAAGAAAACAGGATATGAGGGCATGGCAAGGAATATTTTATAAAATAAAATATTATTTATATATAATATTATTTATTCTTATATATAAATAAATTTATAAAATCTCAATCAAGTGATCAACAAACTAAAATATAAAACAACACGTGCACAAACTATAAAATATCACAAGTTTATAACAATATTACAACCAAAGAACAAAAGTTCACAAGTTATTAACCATGTTAAGCACTTAACATCACAAGTTCAAAACTTGAAGAACCTTCTATCAAAAGTCATATTGCTCTTAATTTCTAAACACAACAACAAAACAATAATATTATGTCAAAGAAAAATATTCAACAAATTATTGAGATAAGATAACTACACAACAATTAAACTCAAATCCTACATCGTGTATTCATTTCATACATCAATTAAACTCAAATTTCTACACAATCATACATCAATTACTATCAAAACCCAAACCCCGGATCAATTAAACTCAAAATCCTATACATAATCATGCAATCTAATTAAATTAATTAAATTATGCAATCTGCTCTTCATCTCTCTCTCAATCTCTCTGATCCTCTCTTTATCCTACTGCTCTCTTTTCTTCTCTCTCTCTCAGTTTCTCTGTTCCTCTCTTTCAGTCTCTCTTCTCCTCTCTCTCTGTCTCACTGCCTCTCTCTGCTCCTCTCTCCCTCACTCTCTCTCTGTGCTCTCTGCCCCTCTGTCTCTCTCTGCGCCCTCTGTGCTCTCTGTCTCTCTCTGCCCCTCTCTCGGCAGTAAGACAAAGAGCTACCAAAGAGAGGACCAGAAAGAGAGAGGAGCAGAGAGCAGAGTCAGAGAGAGTGAGGGGGCAGAGAGCAACAAGGAGCAGAGAGAGACGAAGAGCAGAGAGGGGAGAGGGGCAGAGAGAGATGGAGAGGAGGAAACAGAGATCACAGAGAGAGATGGAGAGGGGTACAGAGAGAGAGATAGAGATGGGCACAAGGAGAGAGATGACAGAGAGACATCAGAGAGAGAGAGATGGAGATTACCTCAGACGAGATCCACACCACGATCTCCACTAGATCCAACACCACGAGCTCTACGCTGACGCCGAGCTTCACCATCACGTTCTCAACCAGATCCACCACCAGAGAGGGAGAGAGAGGATCTTCCTCTTTGCAAATGAGAGAGGGCATCGCCGATCGAAATTTGGGGGGACAGAGGACCTCACTGATAGGAATTGGGGGAGAGCAAGAGGGAGATAGAACTGAGAGAAGAGATCGGATTTGGGGGGAGAGCGATCGCCGATTGGACTTGGGAGACAGATAGAGAGGAGAGAGAGGATGAGGTCGAGAAATGAATTAAACGGATCGATCGATTAGGGTTTTTTAATATATTCGCTTGCCCGAGCCAGCACCTGCCCGTGTTTGAGCCAAAAAAGACCCATGTCGAGTCCGTTTCCACACTAAAAATGGCCAGTTTGAGTTGTACACAGCATGAACCGTGTCCGACACGTTTTTGGCACGTGTCAGCACGTATCCGTGTCAATACGCGCCTGACACGGACAGGGCGAGCATTTGGCCGTGTCCATGCTTCATAGGTAGGAGTTAGCTTTTATATATTTGAGTTGGGATAGGAGTTATCTTATTTATTCGGATTTGTCTTTAATATTTGACTTCAAACTTAGTTACCATTTCAGCTTAACGGCTAAGACTTTTATTTTATATAGATACTGCATATGTAATCAAGGAAGATATATCAGCTTCACAAAAAAAATGTAAAGATATATATATTCATTGCCTTCCTCTGAATCTATGATCACTCACCAATCTTCTCCTCAATTCTTTCCTTTCCCCTTCCTCTATTTCACTTCCCTTTCCTTCTGTTCTGCATCATCAATACTTCTATGGTCACTGGTACATCCAAGATTCTTTTAAATAAAGAATACCAGAGGTGTTGCAAGACTCCTACCTCATCCTTTTCTCTATACAGTATATAAATTTGTGAAACATATGGAAAATTGAAAGGTAGTCATGCTGTGTAGATGTTCTCTCCTGATATTCAACTGATTGTCTTTTCTGGTTGGATGTGGTTAGATGTACTGGTAGAATCTCTCTCTCATTCAAGTAGTTTACTAGATGATCTCTCTTAGTTTCTACTTTTGCTTTAGATACAACAGGTCTAATTTTATTGCATATTAAATGTCTTAAATAACATGAGAAGCGGTAAACCATATAAATCAAGAAAATGACATTTGGATCACTGAGCATTATTGAGCAAACATCATCATCACTAAAAAAAAAAAAAAAAAATTACTGTTTTTGGAGGAAAAGGTATCCCGGTGTTATTCACCCAATGGTAAACCACAGTAGCCAGAGAGAAGTACCTAAATGGTGACAACTAATAACTATATCTTTAAAAAGAAATATGATGACAAGAACGTGTATTAGTTTGAAGGAATAATTTTTATGCATAAGCATAAGTCTAACTAACTGCTTTACTGTCCAGAGTTCTATGCACTTCCTGTGAGCAAGATATGAAAAGTTTTTCAACAAACTTAGAACTTTGTTATGGTACTTCAAAAGTCCAGGTACAATATTAATTTATTTCTTGACATAAGAATAAAGGAAATCGAAATTAATATAATGCAAAATGCAGAAAATTTGTACGCTTACATTAGCTTCCTCTGAATGCAAATTAAATTGAGGTTGAATGACATTGACCATGAAGTGGCGTGTTCCATCCTCCTCAGAGTCACCAATGTCTCCATAATTCACTATAGTATGCGTAAACAAACACAAATATTGTTTGAAAATCAATTGTATCAGAAGTGCTTCAGCGTGAAACTTTTCAATGAAGAATGCTATGTCAGATACCTAAACAAGCAAGAAGGCTCTTTGAAAAACTCACCAACTATATTAGAAGAGCTTTCAACCTTTGTGGATGGCGACATTGGGGACTCTGTCCCCAGAGACTCAATATGTTGGGTTGAAGGGGAGCTTGCACCATGAAGTGCAGAAGGAGATGGCTTAACAGCATCATCATTAGATATTTCACCCCCTACAGCAATTTGTTGTTCCTCTAACAACTTTCTCTGTGCATACTGCCGTGAAGGAGAAGGCTTTGGAGGCGCAAATGCTTTAGATAATCCACCAACAAAGGACCAAACAGCATCCCTATTTTCAATAGTCCATAAAAGCTTAAGGCCATAAACAAAAACTCGCTGGCAATTGTCAGCAATTACTACATTAAATCCATCATCATCATCACTAAGGTCAGATGGTGCATGATCACTCTCACTCCCATTTTCTAACTCAGATCTCACATAAGTCATCTCTATATTTTTTCTACCAACTTCTTGCCATGCCAAAATTTTTGCACCATCAGCCTTGGGTGCTTGCTTCCGTATAGTAAAATAGTCTGAATGTAAAAGAAAACCATCATCACGGCATTTTTCAGTGCATCCACTTAGATAGCTAGGTTTCTCATTACTTAACTTATCTGTTGAAGCCTGAGAATCTTTTGTTGTTTGTGTGTCTTGAGCCACAGAAGACCCACGGGTTCTATACAAGTATGCCTTCAGCTGATGCAGATCAACACCCTGGTAAACAAGATCAAGGGGGTCACGCATGCTTTCAAAAGTGAACTTCTGCTTGCCACGACCATAACAGAGTTCTAATTTCAGTTTGTTCGTTTTAAATGTCAGGCCACTTGCTGGATCATCGTCTCCTAAAGGCATGTGCTTAATGAAAGTTGGTGTAGCATCAAGACGGAGAAAAAATTCTGTCATAACTTTGTCTAATGCTAAGTTACCAGATCTGACAGCTCTGGGAACTCCAAAACGTGGCCATCGTGAGAAAGATCGAAGCTTATGAGGAGGAAGATAAACCATATTCCACCATTTAATTAACCATAAAATGTCATGTGCTCCCAAGTTCACTGTTGGGGAATCAACTGACCCCAACTCATGCATGGATCCATCTAGTAGTGCATCATCTCCAATACAAGTGGATGAGACAGGTTCATCCTTTGTAGGCAAAGAGGGTCTTAAAGAAATATTCCACTTCAGTGCGAGAGAGGTTGAACGAAAAGGATCTAGGACTTTCTCCCGTGTTTTCCCTTCTTTAGGGGCTGCGTGTAAATAATGATTAAGGGGGAAACCTGAGTCACATTCCCATTCCATGTCAACATCAACAGACAATGACGGACAATGGAGAAAAGGTCCCAAATCACAACATGGGGTCTTTAAACTACAATTCCTTACCAAACTTTCCAGACTACTTAAATAAGCCTTGAATTCCTTGGTAGAAAGAGATACATGACCATCCGACTGTAGGATATCCATGCAGCCTGTAACAATCTGAAGTTTATCTGACTTCTCATAAGGGTTAGTCGTTGCAAGCAGATACCATTTTGTCTCGATGAAATGCAAGCCAACTTTCCCATGAATGTAGTTCCTCATATCATCCCACCATGGCAGGCTGCGTTCTTTTTTAGGTGGTTGATTTGCCATAGGATTGTTACCCCTTGTTCCAAGAATAGCCCTACGAAGAGCCACTGTAAATGCATAGCTTACATCCGCAAAGACTGGTTCATATCCTACTCCAAAGGACACTTCAGCTTTATGAAAATGTAATGGCAAGTCAAGGTATGTTTTCATTGGAGGACTTGTGCCACTTGCTGAACGTAACATACTGACTTTCCACCATCTCCCAATGAAAACATCTTGCTGAATTTGAGGCTGGAAGAAAGTAGCCTGTAATGTAGGAAGAAAAAAATTACTAAACACAGATGTGTGTGCTTGTGCGCTTATGTGGGCCGATAAAATAAAATAAAAACAACAAAAATCAGTTAAATGATAGTTGGAGAATATGCACTGGATTTTCATGCATTTAAAAAAGAACGCAACTTTCAAACAGAAACATGTCCATTCGCAAACAAAGCATTAGCTCTTATGGCAGAGGCTCTTGAAATCATTTATATAATCTAGTAGAAAGAGATTTGTCGTGCCATGAGGGCGTGTCATTAGGGAAATATCTCATACTTTGAGCACCCTAAGATCACGGTGATTTTTCAATTAAAATTATAATAAAGGTTACATATGGAAATTTCACCAGATCATGTATACTCACTTGACACACACACGCGCACAATCAACAAGCTTCACTACTGCTACAGTAACTGGCAGTTTTTGCAGTATAGACACAACAGAATAATATTTTATTTTCAGTACAGATGATCAACTCACATTCATCTGTTGCATTAGTTCATTGCTTCTGTAGGAAGAGCTTACGCTAAAGGGTACTTCAATTCTAAGTTAGCGCTCCAAAATTTCACCTTTTTCCTTTAAACCTAGTTGATGAAATGTCATATTCTACTAATAGTGTTACTTGGACACTTGACATAGATGTCGAGTCGATGTACTCTAGATAATGTGAATGCAAATGTGAATTTATCTCAAAATCAAATACATTAACGCAAGAAACAAACCGCCTAATACCTAGCTGCCTAAGTTGCCCCTAAGTGTTTTCCCCCTTTTTTAATCTTTTAAGAAATTGATTAACGAAAAACACCAAAAATTAATAAAAACAGAAGAAAAAAAATAGAGAAAAAGAAATTTTGATGAGAAAAATTAGGTAGCAGCAAGGAACTAAGTACCAACGGGAAGCAGCATCAAAAGAAGAGGGAGGAGAGGGGAGGAGGGGGAAAAAAAGAATAACGAAGGACCAACAGGAGCAACAAGAAGTAGTAATAGTAGCAGTAGAACAAGAGGAGAAACGAAAAGCAAAAGAGGGAGGATGACGAGGTGGTGGTGGTGGTGGAGAATGGAGTGGGGTAGAAAATAAAACCAAAAAATCCTTAATCAACTACAAAATTACAAATGTAAAATTAGGGAAATTTAGGGCAGAAATTTAAAAAATAAATAAAACTACTTGCTGCTGGAAGAGATTCCATCACATGAATCATCAAAGGGTCATTGCCGCCAATAGTAGTGGGTCACCAAGTTTTTGAGAGGGAGGGGTTTTGCGGTTTATTATGAATTACTAGGTTGGACTCCAATGAATGGATCCAACCCGTTTGAGGAAAAGTTCAAACCTACAAGGCCAGTGTAAGTGAGCCTTAATTTAAATAGCCAATATAGGGCACCTAAAAGCCCCGACTAGGCCTTAGTCAAGGGCTTGAACACCACTTAATGCCTAAGTGGCCACTTAACCCGTTTATTATTACAACATTGGTGACACCTATATTCTATATAAAAATATGCATAGTCCAAGTAAATCATCTAGAATTAACATCTTTTATTAGGATAAAAATGCAACATTCTAATGTAATGGCTATACATAATAGTTTAAGGTCTAATAGTATTATTGGAGTGCCCAAAAGCGTCCACCACCAAACATCTAAATGTCTGATATACCAAAGAAGTGTCCATGTAATACTGGTTACAAGAAATGATGGATATATCACTGAAAAAGATAATGACTCAGTTCAGCATCTTTAAAGAACAGAGTAAACAGATTTTTGTTATTTCATATTAGAGAGATTACTCAAGCTGTCATGTAAATGTACATCTTTATCTCTTAAAACTGTCTATCAACCTCATAATACTTTTAATTAACAACATTGCTATGTTGGTTACAACATAGTCAAAGACTTGTGGCCTTATGGTTATGGCATTTTCTAGGGAAATATTATCAGGTGGCAGCAAAGCATTTGTAAAGCTTTATGCCTTTCTTATACTAACTTCCTAAAATAACAACTTTTCTCCTATTTTTCTTTCAAAGATATCTGGATTTTGTATTTCCCATCCTTTTCAAGTGAACTGTTCATAACAGCTTGCCTAAAATTAGTTTGAATAACCATTGAACACCTGTGACCCACCACTCTTTAATCTGTCACTTATTCCATGGCTACCAAATAGCCCGGCACTATTTCACACCTCACAAATGACAAATGCAACAAACTCATTTAATCTACCATGAAACACTCTAGCTTTGCATCTCAAAATCTACATGTTACATGTATGGAATAAAGTTCCCAAAAATAATGGCAATTTCATATACAATGTGGCATCACTGCCTTCACCGTGATCATCATCAGTTAGCCTTTTTCATAAAAACAAATTCAGACATGAAGCGCAAGTTAAGCATAAAAAAAACTGCTATTTTCTATCTTTTCTCTTTTTTCCTTCTTTATTTCTTTCCTTTTCTCTGTGGTCTTTATTGTTTTTTTTTGGGTGTGTTGTGTGTGTGTGTTTTTTTTTTTTTTTGGGTTTGGGTTTGGGGGGGGAGGGGGGGTTTTTGGGGGTTGGGGGGGGGGGGGGGGGGTGTTGCTTTTCCTCTTAGCCAGCAGTCTAAAAGAGAGAGAGAGTACAATGGCACCCATGGGGGAAAAAAAAACAAGGCTTCTTAAAAGGAAAGGAATAGCTTGAGAGAGGAGAGAGAGAGAGAGAGGAGAGTAGCACCTCATGTGCATGGTTCACAGTCGCGGTCTCGGCCGCCAACTCGGCGAGTACTGAGACGGATCGGTCTCGGTGACTCGGATCGGTATCGGGCGATACACGCAAAACGCTACATAAAAAGCTAAAAAATTCTGAAAAAATCACGATAAATCTTAAAAAAATGTAGACATCCATATTCATGTATCACATGTCCAAAATATATCACCTAGCACACTAAACATAAAGCGAAAGTATAAATACACGCGTCGTCGGTAGAAACATATCAAAATACATGCACAATATAGTAAATTGAACAAACTACATTCATAAATACATGCTAATGTAGTTATTTCCACATTGAATTGCGATGAGGCACAAAATTATCATCATAATGCCGAATCGACCGAGTCAATTCCGATTCTCGGCCTAGTCAGTCTCCTCTGAGTTGAGTCGACCGACTCGTGACTCGGACTCCTCTCGGAGTGGGCCGAGACGGATACGACTCGGCCGACTCGTCTCCGACTCGGCCGAGTCTTTGAACCATGCTCATGTGGGAAGACCTATAAATTCCCTTGATGGGTTGATCCATTGAAGATCTCAGAGGATGCTCATACTATACTCGTAGTCCACAGCAAGTGATTGCACATGGAATCATTGCATGATGAGCCTAAAACTAGTGTATTTCTTGTACGGAATATTCTTTAACCAATGCAAATTGAAAAATCTGAACCACTAGCGTACTATTTAAAGTGGAAATGTTGATATAGCTCAAGCTAAGCTCATTTGGTTGTAGAAAAGAATTGACAAGGTCTCTTTTAGCAATAAAGTTAGGTGCCAATTTCATCGCCAAGGCAACAATGAGCAAGAGAAGGTTGTTCCATGTAACTAGACGACCAGTAGCATAATAAGGATAGGTGGAACGACGTGCTTTTGATCCCATGACTGATGCAGCAAAGGTGTCGAACAGAATGATATGGGTTTATTCTATTAATTAATACTAATCAAGAAGGGTCCAAAAACCTCTAGTCTTGAGACCTAAACATTATCATGGCATCGCATCCATGAGACGAGAAGCCACTAACTCCCCATCTTCTCATCATCATTTTACATCCTCACCTCATCTTCAAGACCTCGATAATCCATCATAAAAATCATTACCACTGCTAAGTCCTCTTTAAGATCACAGCATCATCATCCACTTTGCCCTTGCAAAATGTACATCTTCGATATCTCACCACCTTCCATGCTTTGTAGTGGATCATCCAAACCCGAGAGACAAACTCCACAGACCCCTCTTGTCTTCATCCAGTCAGAACTCTTTTAACTTCATCTCACCCAGTCGGTCTTGACTTCATCCCACTCCGGAAATCTCATTGTTCATGTTTAAATTTCATCCCATTGACTTCAAGTTCTGGTTTCCCATCACACAACACTAATTTCTTGCATCTCCATCACATCAAGTCGTATTCCAGGAGGGTGGAGCCATTGGCTTCTTGTGAGAGTTTTTAAAACACGTTAGACCAGAAACAAATTTGAGGATCCGCAGCTGATTGCCTCTCTTGTTGATGAATCAACTATGATGTCTAACACCCGTGCGCGCGCAGGGTGGGCTTTCTGAGGTTTAGAGTTGCCTAATCCCTTTAGATTCATTTTTATCTTTAGGATTTGATTTGGCCTATTTACTTTATCTATTTTACTCCTGGTTTTTAGAAGAGCTAAACATAGGATGAGATTTGTCTGATCTAGTTTTATCTTTAGCATTTTTTGGCTTTTACACAAGGCATGATAGTTGAGGTGATTTATCACACTTTAGCTATTAGTTAGTAGAAGTTTCTTATAAAATGGTGTAATCAGAATTAATCAATTTCATATGGGTGAATGAGTCTATCATTGTTGAACTGAAAATTTGATTTCTTGTCTTCTCTTGTTTTCTATAACATCTAATTCTATTCTAGAACACCCAGAGGGTGTTTCAATATGTTACCTCTTATGGTCTGTCACAAAGCTCTGTCGGCGAACTACCAGCAACTCTTATATGTTGATCTCACTTAAATATTTGAACTACCAATGCAAGGACTAAGATTACTAGACCATGGACCAGCACAAATACACAAATAAAATACTGTGCAAAGCCAAGGCCACCATTTACCCCCTAGAATTACAACCCTACTCATAAAAGACCAAATAAATCACCACATTTTCAGTATCCTGCCTTTTGAAATTCCTCCACCGATCCATCCATGTTTATTCTAGAAACAAATTCTCTATCCAGAATTTACTCCAATAAATGGTGATTAGCAGCACTTACATTACAATCTGCTGACTACAAGCTTAATGAGTATAGGCTATCATCTATCAGTGTCATCTGCGTCCCAAAAAAAAAAAATCTTTGTTTCTTTATCCCCAACATTTAAGTATTTCCCTATACCATGTGCAAATAGTTGTAAGTTAAAACAATCAATTAGGTACTACCAATATACCATGCAACTTGACTGCCTACTAGGCTATGCTGCCAACGATAACAACAATGTAGCCTTCATCAGAAATATTTTGGATCAGCTACACAAATCATGTTTCTCATTCGGCTTGGCTAAAGACCATGATTCCAGTAAATTAGCACAATAACATTATAATACTGTCATGTAGGTACACCATTTAGTTGTTTGAGATAACTTGGCAGCAGAGTATTCTGGTTGGTTTTGTGATAAAACAGAACATAGCTATTGCTTGGTCAGTTTCTGCATATATACAGTCACAGTATACCATGCAAAGTACATTGAGCAAGCATTTTACATCCATATACATCACAAATTTCCAACAAGATTCCAGAATATATGACATTGGAAATTTGGACCTTATGCTAATCAATAATATAGAGAAATAAACAATGAGAAGAGAGAAATGGAGAAGAATATAGATAAATGCAATTGTTTATATACAAAACAGTAGCCAAATATTCAATTGTGTTGCATTTAACAATAAGGAACAAAAAGTATTCACTAGGAATAGAAGGGGAGAAAAAGCAAAGATAGTCGAGCCTAACCTGTTGTGCTAGTACAAGACGTCCTTGACATTTACCAGCTGTTGCAGAAAAGAGTGGATAAGTATAGTCTCTAAGTTGAACAGTTAAGGATCCAGCATTCAAAGAAATATCCCTTCCATACACCCGGGAAAATGGTATCTCGTTCTCTAAGCTGACTGGATCAATCTTGTTTATGAACTCAACCATTCCAGCTGTACCACCTTCAATTTCAGTAAGAGTAACATCTAATTCTGTAGCAGAAACTGTTAGAACTGAAGCTCTATTTGTGCTTGGCTTAAAACCAGACTGAAAGCCGCTCAGGCATGCTCCTGATCCTTCTGATAACACTAACCTCTGGCATGCAAGATAATATGACTGAAATGCATGCTTATGGATTTCATCTTGCAAATTTTTAATGGCAGCTGTATCTGACGCATCAATTTCAATTCCGTTATGAAGAAACTTCCTTTCAGAGCATGAATCAATTGGTTCAGAACCTCCTGATTTACCGATGAAGACAAACTCATCAAGAAACTTCAATCGAACACCTAGCTCACAAACTTCGTTCTTCATCAGATTGTAATGTTCATCAAGCCATCCTTGCATTGGTTCTTCCTCAATAGCTGCTGTAAGTTTGCGTATGACAAGTCTGACAGATCCAAATTTTGTGGAATTAGTCTTGGTTTTTTTGAGCTGCTTTTATTTGGAAATATGAGACTGGTTTTAGCAGCAGCAATAAGTTTCAAGCCACGTAATGTATCCTCTACCGCATCATCTATAGCACGCAATTCCAACCTGTAAGGGAGGCAAATATGAACATCAGGACCATGAATCACCCAGTCCCATGTGGCGACAGACTGTATTCTTGAGTCAGTTGAATTACTCGTACCAGCTACAGGAATACGAGAAATCTGCATGCGGCTACTTGTAAAAAGTCGAGTATCATTAAAACTCAGAACAAGTTCTTCAAGTAATACACCTATCCTTGCATTCTCCGAGAAAATAGATTGCACATGAATCACTGCTTCCACACCATCTGCAAGTTCAGCCGATATTTTTAACTTCTCAACATCAATCGCAAAAACTGACTCCTTTTTCTTTGACTGCTTATCAGATTGTACCTGATCCAACATTACTTCTTTGCCGGGTCCCCAATCTTGAAAACTAGGTAACTCTTCCTTTATTTCATTATCAGAAAGCTGATTCTTTTGTTATGTACAACAGCGTTTAATGAGATCATGGATTCAATTATTGCCAAATGAAAATCAGGCTCCCATCTGACTGCTATATCAGTTACATTGATCAGAGAACAGACAGCAATCTCATTAAGCCCACCAGAGCGACGCACAAATTTTGCATTCTGCATGTCAAGTAAAGTCACCGTAGCACCACGCTTATTTTCTTCCAAATACTCCTGGTAGATTGATCTAACTCTTTCAAGATCAACCTGCATGGAATGTTTTTCCTTGTTTAAGGAAAGATTAAGATGGGATAGATTAAGGGATGCTGAGAATTTCAGCTTCTTGCAATCAATGGGGGCAGTAGATATAATACTTGCAGTGCGCGGTGTGCCATCAGCAGAAACACTAATTATTGTTACCCCACCTTGTGAACCATAATTCACACGCTTGGGGTCTGCAACATCTGTATCCTCTAATCTGACATCACCACAGTAATTTACTGAACACTTCTCGAGATTTAGTTTCAATATTTGTGTCCCTTTAGATGTTGATTTGCTGGATCGTCCCACCTTGCTCTGCATAGCTCTTTTTCCAGAACCAGATAAGCTTTTTAACAGTGCCTTAAAAGATAACATGGTTGAAATAAGAGACTCGACATGGTGAAAACCAAAGTAAACTCCCATGCCAGTTACGTCAACAGCAAACACCAATTTCCACTTATTAGGATCTTGTTCCTCATGAGATTCCACTTCCCGATGCCCCCAATCAAGACTAACCCGAGCAATATGCACTAAGGAGCCTGAGCTGATTTCTACAGAGAATAAGCTTTCCGTCAAGCATTCCTGATAATCAGCTGCCATGTGCAAATGCAATTCACCAAGTTCTGCATGTACTTGAACACCCTTACTTGCTATATTATCTGCAAATAGATGAGATGATTGCGAGCACACCTGCATTATCAAAAAGAGTGATCACTATAGAATCTAATAGTACCAACAGAATCCTTTCAATATCTGTCTTCTGTGTATAAGAAATCTTCAGAAGATCAAACCTGCATATTTGCATCATTTGAATATTTTACAGACAAAAATGACGGTTGAACGGTGATAAACCAAATATCAAGTCTAACAAAAAGGCTAAAGATATGCAACAGAGTAAATGAAAAACCAATATGGATAGTAAGAAAAGGGTTGTAAATAAGATCAAATGAAAGTGGTTCAGCAGCTTAAGGCCAGTACTCATGTAAGAGAGACCAACTAATTGAATTTCAACTAGACAGCACTTATTTCTAGGCTCATGCTTTGGGGAAAAAGAAATCACAACTGCTTCTTACAATACAAGTCCAGTCCAGTGTCATGAGTTAATTCTGGGTAGGAATGTTTGTGGGAATGAGGGAATTTAAAGTATAATCATAGGCACTCCACAGTCGCATCCAGCCAAACTAGATCTAACTAGACTCCATATAACCAAAAAAAACCCACCTATACCGACTACTTCCAAGCAAAACCAACAAAAATGACAAGCAAACCATATATGAGCTCTGATGCCAATTGATGCCTGATAGATTGAACGAATTGAACTGAAAATTACTTCAGATCAATAGGTTCGAATTTGTTTGTGAAAGTTTTCATTCCCGACCTTTGGAGAAAAAAATCTGTCCAAAACATAATTATTGAATGGGGAAGACAGACATGTCTAAAACTAACCAAATCCCAATCAAATAGCCAAGGCAAATAACCTAAGAAGCATAGGCACAGACACGCGACATGGGTACAACACTGATATTGACACGCGTCATGGCAATTCCTAGGAATGTAGGACAAGGGGACACTGCAATGTGACACTAGAATATACAGAGAATATGTAGAAATGACAAGAGAGTGCATATATACATGCATAAATACAAAAAATATATTTGTGTATAAAAAAATCCATACATCTAATAATATAATTCAATGATAACACAGATGCTAAGATTTTAAACTATTATACATTTTTATGACTTTCCAAAGGCTCTTCAATTTTGCATGGAGTAGCCAATGCATTACACTTCTTATACTGGAAAATATCTAAATTAATCATAGCTTAATGCGAATAATTTTTAACAACATTTTTCCACTATGGTGTTTGATATATACATGAACCTAAATAGGGAAGAAATAAGTGTATCAAAAATGTAAGACACATGTCAAAGAACTTACAACAAGTATCATAAACTGAAAAAATAAAATATTTAATTAACAACATTTTAGAAGTACCCAAAAAGTTTCCAAATTGTGAATGACAGAGACACGGGTACAGCTCTATGGTAGAAGTGTCCAAGGGTGCATTGCAAATAACAAAATCAAGAGGTGAGGTTGCCTAAATGCAATATCAAATAAGCTCATTCTGGAATTCCAGTTCAAGAAGGATCTGTAATTCTAATTTCCTGTGTAGGATGACAAAAAGTTGGGCCAAGCACTATTTTCTGCTTTGAGATTACTATGAGGGATCCATATATATCCATCATCTGGAAATACATGATTTCAATATGCTTACACCTGTTCTTACAAAAATTACAAACTGGACGTTTTGATATTCCTCATATCACGAAGAAAAAGGAACAGCCTTACTGACTCTTTTTGTGACCCTCCCGCTTCTTCTTTCTATACATTACATCAGAAAAGGAGAGTGATGCTATATCAAGCAAACCTGCTCAGTAGGTAGGAGTGTGAAGAAACAGTGAAATCAGTAAGCAAAGCCAAGTCACTACACAAACAAAATTTCAAACAAACTAGAGACAAGAATAACGCCAATGTCATTGGAACGGGATGCAACCATCTCTTGGAAGAAGAAAAAAAATATACGGAATGATGTCAGGTTTAGAACTGTCTGATACAAGGAGAATAAGCAACATATGATCACTTGTGGTTAAAAGAATATTTGCCTTTGATGAGAGGTTGAAAGGATGCGGAGATTGTAACAGTGTCGAACAAAATGTAACTGTAGCTTATTTCCAACTGCACTATAATGACATCGAATGAAAATTCATTCTCATATAACTCATTTAGGCAAACAGGACCACATAATGGCATACATGATATAACAAACATATACCAGCTTTACCCGTTGAGCGGACCACCTAATTTTATTGTTAGGAATGAATAGTGTCTACGATGCACCAAAATAAAGGAGACATAGATAAAGCAGACTAATGCAACCAGTCATCTTCTAGAGCTCTGGAAAGGCTGTCATGAAAAGCTCAAGATCTTATCATTGGATCTCAGTATCTTTGTCATTCATATATAAACATATATAAACATAAGCGTTAGACATACTTTCAAAAATTCCTTACTATACATAAGATCTTGCAGATATCTTCCCATATGGTTCGCTCACACTGAACACTCACACATGCATCATGGACTCATGCTTAAGTGATACACACCAGCAACACATGATACCAATGTAGAAACTAATATTTCTTGGAATGACTGATAGCGCAGTGCTAGATCCATCGCTGGAAATGCCAAGTCCTTTTCAGTGTCTACTCTACCAAGAAACTGTGTGTACATGTATGCCTGTACAGTTGTCTCTAGGAAAGATACCTCCCAGGTAACTTGAACTATATGTAATCATCGTGTACCTATGCAAAGCGCACTCAAAAGTATGCTTGTCATCTTGCGTGTTCGGTAAGCTGTCAGTTAGGGGGTAACTGATTCAGAAACTCATACTGGCTTGAGCTTTCAAAGCTTGGTAGCTAAAGGCAGATACCTCTCATAATAGCATGCATATGTTCATAATATTACTCGCCTTGCATTAGATGCACTAAGAAGTCAATAGCATGCATTGTATTTTGGTTATTGCAAAATAAAATATCTAAAATATAGCATGAATACATAAATTATGGTTATTGTAAAACAAAGCCATCAATTAGAACCAAAGACTCGAAGGAAGTAGATCAACATTTATATCTCACTCTATTGAATAACTACACACATATATAGGAAAATTATCCTATGAGAATATGTACATGGGTTTGTCTATGCTCCTAAAAGAAGATTCCCTCTCCTCTCACTTTCTAGCATTGATCCAATAGCTAGGAGGCAAATAGAGGAACATGATGCTACCCCACAAAAAGTTGAGAATCAATATCAACCCATTTTTTGTATATTTTGTAAATTTGAATGACAGTGTCCACTTTTTTGTACTTTTTGTACAATTGGATGACAATATCCACTTTTATACTTCTTTTAAACAATTGGACTGCACACAGTTTTTATACTTTTTTGTACAATTGAACCACATGTATGCACACGGACCCACACACACCCCACATAACCCTTATTGTACTTATAAGCATTAATCCCTTAGCATTATTCAATCTGTATATACGAAACTTTAGACTTTAAGCATGACACAAAAATAGAAAAGCAATAATATTTAAGGTGTATAGTCATGTGCTAGACATTCAAAGTGTGAAACTTGCATGGTATAGTGGTAAGTCTTAAGACCATAAAGCACAATAGTCATTTCCGGAACCGAAACAGTACAACTCCACATGATAGTTTAAGGTGTAGACATGAGCTAGATATTCAAAAAAGTGAAACTTACATGGTATAGTGGCAAGTCGTTAAGACCATAAAGCACAATAGTCATTTCTGGAGCCGAAACAGTACACGTCCACATGATAGTTTTGGGTTTACTTATTTGGATTCTTTCTTTGCGAGAACTATCGTCGCGTAATACCATAGTTTTCTTCTTCAAGAAGTGAAGGCGAAGCCAAGGCTTCAGTCTGCTAATAATTAAGTTGCACTGGGTTCCACCAAGCTTGACATCAATCTCAGCTCTAACTGGTTGAAGCGGCTGAAAGTAAAGGAATCATAAGTATTTCTAAACATAAACACCAATAAATTGAACTCTGATAAAGCTTCAGGACGTAGACATCTAGAAGGATAACTTGAAAAATAAAAAAGAAGATATGGGGAAATGAATAAAATGTATTGCCTATTCATACAATACAATCTAGTTAAACAATACAAACACTGGAGAAAGCAAAAACACAAAGTAAACCAAGAATCTCAGAGTCACGCATAAACAAATCATAGAAAGACAAATCCAATAATGCTAATGAAAATAAAGCAGAGTTATGAATATATATATATATATATATATATATATATATATATATATATATATATATATATATATAGAGTAGTCTTCGTATGAGAAACTTTCTCACACGAAGACCGTGAGAAAACTATATAGGAGCTTCAATGTGGGTGATCCGAACCGTTCATCTTAATCTATATACTTTATTTAGACTATCAATTAAAAATCACGCGAGTCCGAGCCTTTTTACTCATACAACAAGTAGTTACAAAGCATACGTTATATTCACCGTTGAATAAAGATGCCACTTCATGAATAGGTAAAAAAAGTTAGAATCGCGTGATTTTTTATTGGTAGTCTAATTAGAGTATGTAGATTAAGAAGAACGGTTCGGATCATCCATAAAATCTCTCTTATATGGTTTTCTCACGAAGTTTATTATGAGAAAGTTTCTCATTTGAAAATTTTCTAATATATATATATATATATATATATATATATATATATATATATATATATAGGGAAAAGTGTCCCAAGTAGGTCTCCTTAGATTGTAATATAAGGAAACGGCCTAAAACTCTAACATCTCGATTTTTTTCACGATCCGACCGTACATTATCATATTCATGTTATAAGATGTACGCATATAAAAAAATCATGTGATTTGAAGTTTGTATACTCTATTTTCTTTGGGTTCAAACATTAACGGTTTTTAAACAGTAGAACAAAATAGAACGATTAGATCAATATGAATAAATGAACTTCAAATTACGTGATTTTTTATATGCGTACATCTTATAGCATGAATATGATAATGTGCGGTCGAAACGTGAAAATAAAATCGGAATGTTGGAGTTTTAAGCCGTCTCCTTAGATTGTAATCTAAGGAGACCTACTAGGAGCACTTGACCCATATATATATATATATATATATATATATATATATATATATATATATATATATATATATATATATAATATATATATATATATAGGGATAGACTTGGGTACATGCGGAAGGATTCGAGCCCGAATCCTTCCCTCTCAAGCTCAATCCCTCTCAAGCAGAGTTATTCTGTATTTTGTTATTTTTGGGCAGATCATTTCTCATTGCCTTTAAAGAGGAAGGTAAATGCATCGATTTTTACACATGCGCGTAAAAGACCAATCAGAGTGGATCAGTCTTACCTGCTCTCCCTGCTCTTGTGTCAAGCCAAGAATTAGAACAGCTGATGGTGATGGTGTGTTCCGATGAAGTGCAGCAACTTGAAGGCTTTCTCCTTTGTCTTGGAAGAATTAGTAACGAATACTTGTATGTTTGGATATGTTGGTTTTAGTTAGTGCATTGTGTGGCTCTCATCATTCTGGTAGTTCGGTTTGAGATGAGAGTTTTTTAAGATTGCATGGATACAGGCTGTTGATGTATTCATGAGCTACTGATGTACCTAATTTTGGATACTGTGGTCTTCTATAGTCATATATAATATATAGTGTATGGCGGGAGCTTTAGCTCCATCCTAATTTCTCGGCGCGGCTAAAATTTTAACCTTTCGTACCTTTTTATGATTTTGCATAAGGAGTAGAATTTGGCACGAGCAACTTAATGTACTACTGATGCAGGAAGAGAAGCAAGACAAACAGTTGACCAAAAAAGACTTAACATGTCGATGGTCCTTCTTTGGACTGTCAACAGTCCCGAGAATTAAGAATTTACAGTCATGTTGGCATGGTCTTTCACCCGTCGACAACCCTATTACATAACAGAGTATCTGAGTTTACTTAGGATTCTGTTTTGGGTTCTAAATTTGGATTCCTATAGATTTTACACTTTCTTTATTTTGAACTTTTTTTCTTTACTTTGAATTTAGCTTTCATAGATAGAATAGGACTTTTGTAAGCTTATATAAAGGCCCTTGTATTTTTATTTTGTATGCATTTTTTATCAAATTTTCAATTAATAAACTTTTGAGTTCTCCCTCATATTTGCTCTTGGATTTAAGTTGTTCCCTTGGCTCATGGATTCGGATTGTTTTGCTTGTGGGTTCGAGCAGTTAGCCCTATCTGAAGATTTCTTAGGGTTCGTCAGTCCTAAACGAGATCTAGCCCGAATCGTTCGTCTTCTTCACTTCCCCGTCTGAGTTAAGTGGTATCAGAGTTACGGCTACTTTCCGACGATGGCAGGAGACAACGATGGATTGCAAGACCTTTCTACAAGGATGTGTGCTGCTAGAAGGAGGTCCCTCAAAATTGATGATCGAAGTCTAACCGATGGTACGTACTGAAGCGGACATGATCGTCAATCATATCAACCACCACCACATCGACCACCACCATATCGACCACCACCAAGATATCATCGACAACATCCTCAATTTACTAAATTTTTCTACCATGAGAAATCACTCATCTATCAGTACAATGATTATGAAAAAAATAGGATGGCCTATAGAAGGCGTAGGGGATTCGCTAATCCTAACCCTCATAGGAGAGGCGGGTTTCCAAACACTAATAGGAACATGCTTTCTAATTCTGTTAGTAGCCAAGGAAGAGGATATTCAAATCTTAATGAGTTTTCTTATTCTATTCTTTTTTTTATGGGAGTCATGATGTTAAGTCAACCTTACTTTAGATCGATAAAATTGATGAGTTGTTTGATATGGAATATATTCTCATGAAAAATCATGTCGAGTTTATGACTCATAAACTTAAAGGAAGAACCGCGGTATGGTAGGATCGATTTCAAAACATGTGTATGTACCAAGGTAGCCACCTATAAGAACGTGGAGCAAGATGAAAAGACTCTTATAAGCCCTTAGCTTCGCCTTGGAGGAAGAAGAGAAAGAATTGACTCCGACCGTTCATGAGATTTTATCGGTCAAACGAGACTACAAAGCCACATCAGCAACCCAGTTGAAGAGCAGTCAACCAAGAGAGAGTCATCAAACTTTCAAGCGATTATCAGCCAAGCACAATCTCTCGATAAAGTCATGAAGACTATGCTACCAATTCCTAGTTCAAAGGAAGAGAAATCAAAACTCGTGCCCGTATGCAATCAAGGCGAATTCATGTGGAACCAAAGGAAATAAAGCAAGGTGTTGCTTTAGAAGAGGTTTCTACAATCGCTGAAATTCCCAAGGAGGTCGACAAATCACATGAGCGCAAAGGAGTTGGGATCAACAAGCTTGAAGTATTACCATCCATAGAAGATAATCATCATCATGGTACGATTATTTTTCATGATTTCAAAGATCATTTCCTGCAAAAGGAGAATGCTCAAGATAACAGTTTTAAATTCTTCGAGCTTATTTCACATACTATCAGCACGTGGGTGCAATGTGTTCCCCAAGACATCTCAAATTCTATCTCCAATCGTACTTTGAAAGATCTTCTTAGAAGTAAGCTAATGAACTATGAAAGCATGCTGTATGTGTATGATTAGATGATGGAAGAGCACCAACCGATTGGCAATGATTATCAACCGATCTTAGATGATGAATACATTGAAGATTTGATGACATAACACTACATAGAGTTTAATAAAGAAAGTCGAGACGAATCAAGATTTTGGGATCACACTTTTCCTCAAGCAGAATTTGATAAATCCAATAAGAAATATAATGCAATTGCTGACCAGAAGAGGCGAGAAAAACTCTTTGAGGAGAATATGATGATGGTATGTTTCAGAAAAGGAAGAATCCCAACTTAAGAGTCCCTACCAAGCAGCTATAGCCTGATAGGAACTCGAGAACGAGTTTTTTTTGAAGCGGGAGGGACTGATGCAGGAAGAAAAGCAAGACAAACAGCAGACCAAAAAAAGGCTTGACCTGTCAAGATCCCCTCTTTAGACTGTCAACAGGTTTTTCCTAAGAATTGAGAATTTACAGTCCTGTCGACAGGACCTTTCACCTGTCGACAGCCCTATTACGTAACAAAGTATCTGAGTTTGCTTAGAATTTTGTTTTGGGTTCCAAATTTGGGTTCCTATAATTTTTACACTTTCTTTATTTTGAATTTTCATTTTCTTTATTTTGAATTTAATTTTTATAGATAGAATAAGACTTTTGTAAGCCTATATAAAGGCCCTTGTATTCTTATTTTGTATGCATCTTTTATCGAACTTTCAATTAATAAACTTTTGAGTTTCCCTCATATTTGCTCGTGGATTCGGGTTGTTCCCTTGGCTCGTGGATTCGGGTCGTTTTGCTCGTGTATTCGAGTAGTCATTCCTACCTGGAGATTTCTTCAGGGTTCGTCAGCGCTAGAACGAGATCTAGCCCGAGTCGTTCGCTTCTTCGCTTCCCCTCTGCATCAATTACACTTCTTATATTAAAAGATATCTAAACTAATCATAACTTTATAAAAACCAATAGTTTGACACATATTTCCACTATAATCTTTGATATATACATGAAGTTAAATAATATCTCAAATATGTAATGTAACAAAAAAGTGGGCACATGATGTCAAAGAAATGTTCGACAAGTATCCTAAACTATATATACATATACATATATACATATACATATACATATATATATATATATATATACATATATATATATATATATATATATATATATATATATATATATAGAGAGAGAGAGAGAGAGAGTATAATTAGCGACATGTTTAGAAAATGGCCTGGCCAAGTGTCCAAGAAGTGTGGGTATCCAACACAGGTGTCAGGGGTGTCCAACACATGTACAACTTCAAGGTAGAAGTATTCATGCTACATAACCCAGTGGTATCACATAAATCTGTTGGTCATCAGCAAGGGTCAAAGACCTTCCAGAAGCTTTCTGCAGTTTATGAGGGTACATTAGTAAGGGGAATCCACCATCATTTGCCTCTTATAACCTTTGCCATCACAGGGCTTGAAAGATGGTAAGTTGCTTCTCGAGTATATTAGGATATACACAAGAAGATTTGAAACTCTAGGCAAATCTCTAAAGCGGTACCTGTTTTGAGATATGCAAGAATTACCTTCAGGGATACATGGAAAGTTATGCTTATGGTTATTGATCAGGCATAGTGTTTAATGAAAAACAAGGGAAATGAGGAAAAGATGCTTCCTGGACATAGGCAAGCAGACAAGAATTTCATGGCAGAATGGAGAGCAAATGAGTAATTGGAGAGAATACATATTCACATATAATGGGAATTAGCATATTCATCAGCTGATAATCCTTGAAGCAAATAGGATTAAAGTTCAAACCATAAAGGTCTCCCAAGAGCATAGACTTTCAGGACAGAAGGCTAATGTTCATACTGCTTACTTTAAAGGTTTCAAGATCAAAATGTCAGGTTATCCTAAAGATTCCATGGCCTTTGTTGTGGCCTTTGTTGTTTGGCGGGCTAAACATTATTCAACATCTCATTGCTGCTAGTATAATCAATGCTGGATATATCACTAAACTGAGTATAAGATTGTGTCTGGGTATCAATAAAGATTTCCCTATGTAAAATCTATCTCAGAGAAGGGAACACTTCTTTTGATTGTGCTATACTTTGCATCTTTGGACAGTATAACAACTGAAAAGGAAAATAGTTTTCTGGATAAAATTGGAGTCATTATCAGCGCTTTTTCCTGATAAAGTTGTATCTTTGTCTAGATCAACCCTGGTTGTGGGTGTTCAGCATGTATCAAAGAAGAGGAATATAAGAATTGTTCTGTGCATAATTGTTACTTCCTTCCCACTTTAAATATTTTCTGAAGTCCATTTTCCAAGTTAATCTCAATATTATGATTACAAAAGAAAATCAAAATGCTTAATAAGAGCGAAATAGAAGAACTGGAAGTAAATTACTCGCAAAAGGACTTTATTTAGTCATGGTTGCACAAGCACTCGCACATGTGAGCATGTACATATGTGCAATACAAGGCATGAGAGAGTGTAAACATTCACCTAAACTTACATTACCCTTCACATAACAGCAATATCATACTTAAGATATTATGATATATGAAATAGAAATTGATAATTAAAAAGAATCTTAATTCCAAGAACCAAATAAGCCACAATTAAACAAGATCAAGAGCTCACTTGAATTGGAACATCAATTGAACCTATGACAGCAACTTTGAGAATCTCCAAGGTAGAATTAGATCCTTCTCTGAAGAGCTGAAAGAGGGAAGGAAAGGATAACATTAAATGCATCAAAGAAACAGTGTAATCTTGAAGATAATCTCAAGTAAATAAAATAACAATACACAAAAACAAAATACATGAATTTCGGTGAAGTCCATTTGAACATCAAAGTGTGATGCAGCTTCCCCAGAATCCTCATATGCTGTACATTTACTACATCTGAGATGGATGCCCATCACATTGTTCTCAACAGAAAGATCTTGACCCAGGTGCATAAACTTCACATCTAGCTTAGGCAAATTGAAGCTAACCTTCCAGAAAATAAATAACGTTTTTGTTAGCTGATATTGATAGTTGATACAGAATTCAACATCAAAATAGATAGTGATTCCATTAAGGGGATACAAGCACTATCATTCAAAACATATGTGATGAATGAGAAAATAGTTATCCCTTGTGTTCAAAAGTACCAAAAAACCATAAGAACAAGCAAGAATAATAAGTTAAAAATTAACAGTAATCTTCAGTCCTAATATGACTATGCTGTAATGATTGATATGTAAGTATGCACTGTAAAAGCAAAAGATAGCGTAGGAAATAAGAATAGCTGCTCACCAAAATATAAAAAACGTGGTGTGTCCCTTTAGCAACCAGAGTTAGGATATCCCCTTTAGCAAGCCAGGATTATTACTTAGCTTATGTGGTTGACTAGTAGTTTGTTTATTGTTTCTTTTTACCTATAGCAATGGAACTTCTGTCATGAAGTCGTGTCATGCTAGACGTGTGTCAGCCATTCAAATATGTATTTCATAGAATTGTCGTGTGTCCGTTTCAGCATAACCGTGTCCGTGAAACATAGGTTTTTATATAGTTTATCTTGACTTTTCTTAAAGTTTTGCATTTTCATCATATATATACTTGTAATTAATTTTTTGTTCTTTTTTCATTTGTTGTGACATTGATATTCAAATATTTTACGGAATTTTTGAATTGTATGTATAATATTTTATCATAATTTGCATCTTAGTAGATGTTTTGAGTGAGATTTTTTGCTTAGCAGCTTAACTGATTTAATGTTATTTTTAAAATACTGTAAGTTATAACCTCAGCTTTGAATTTATCTCCGTAATGTTAATTTATCATCTGTGCAATTTTAATGATTTCAATTGTTGGTCAATATTTCATAATGGTTCTTATTTATTATCTAATATTTGATATTTCATTGAATAAACATATATAATTGTACTCATTTTTTTCCTTAAAATATTGAATTATAATCACTTTTCAACCAACTAAATTATTGTCGTAATTGTTCGATGGGGTTTGATCTGAATTTATTTGGATTCAACCAAGACTAGACTCGTTTAAACCAGATTTTAACCCACTATGAGGCATAGTTTGCTTGCATATAAGTTTACACAATAGAAAGATGTGGGTTTCTTCTTTCTTCCAACAAACGACCCATTATTTTAGCAAATTGAACCCTGTTTCCACAGAAAGATTGGCATTTTTTTACTAACAAACCATCCCATTTCCTTTGTTAATTAAAACCATCTCAATAGAAGGATTTGGGTTTAATTTAGCTTCAATCTAACAGTTTAACCTGACCTGATTCCTTCACTATCCAAACCCAACCCATGAAAACCCCAGAACTTATTCCCCAAAGCAATCCGGGAGCATGTAATTCCCAGATTTCTTGTTCTTATGCATAAGATAGAGTACAGTGGCAGATCTGACCAAAGGTGAGAGCCTCTAATCAGTTTGATCACAGTAGGTTTCTTCTCTCTCTATAGATCCCATGTTTTACCTTCATGGTTCGGTTTTCCTTTTTTTTCCACTGTTATCGAGAGGATTTTTTCTCTCCTTTGTGTGTTTCAATCTGACACAAAAAAGAGTACTCTTATAATCTTATGTTATCTATTATCTATATAAAAGAGAGGCTAATCCCCATCTACGGTAAGCAGTCTATTTCTAAAACCCTAACATAATAGCAGCGCAATGCTTTAAGGTATCATGAGATCTCCCTTCCATCACCACCTATGCCTCCATCATCATCTATCAACTTCCTAACCCTAGCCACCGCCAACCTCTCCTCATCAACTGCCACCGCCAACCTCTCCTCAAATCATGTTGTCAAATTGATTCTTCTTCTTTGCAAATTGTTTTCTTTTCTACATCTTCCTCTACCTTTTCCATCTCCAACCAAAAAAGGAATTGTTCATGATGAACACTAACAGTAGGTACTCTCATCTCCAAAACCCTAGTCGGTCACCTCATCCATCAAAAAAAAAAAACCAAGTCGACCACTTCTCCATCACCAAACAATCTCGCCAACTCTTCTGCATCATCACAAAATCCCTAGTTGCCTTCAAGTTCCAAAACCCTACACGTCTTCATACTCCAAAACCTTAGTCGTCGTTAATTGTCGTCTCCTCTACTACCTTCCTTCGTCAATTGATGTTGTTGATCATTTGATGATGTTGCCACATACTGTTGGGGTTGCCGACTACTTTTGTTGATGTTGTTGCTTCATCTGATGGTGCTACCGTTGATTTCTGTTGTTGCTGATTTATCTTGGCATCAATATTGTTGTTGTCTTCAATTTCTCTTGCACTGTATCCCTGTTATTGCAGTTGTACTTATCTACTATTGTTTCATCTATTATAGTCTTCATCTGCTACGGTGGTTGTGATTATATCCATCTATCATTGATAATGTCCTATATAGGTTCTCTTACAGGTAGCTCATGAATATAAGATTATGTTAGCATCATAAAACATAGGTTCTCTTACAGGTAGATTAGCAGAGTTAGTTGATGCTATGATTAAACAGAATGTTAGTATTTTGTGTGTGCAGGAAACTAAGTGGGTAGGTGAAAAACTAGAATTATAGAGCCTTGCGGTCATAAACTTTGGTATACTGGTAGAGATAGAAATCGTAATGGGTGAGTGTGATCATTGATAAATAATTACTTGAGGATGTAGTGGAGGTTAGGAGAAAAGGTGATAGAATTTTACTAGTTAAACTTATTTTAGGTAGGGAGATTTTTAATGTTATTAGTGTCTATGCATCACAAGTAGAACTTGATGAATCAAGTAAGCGTCAATTTTGGAAGGATTTAGATGAGATTGTGCAAGGCATCCCCGGTAGAGAAAAACTTTTCATAAGCGGTGACCTCAATGGGCATGTAGGAACTAGTCGTTATGGGTTTGATAGTGTGCATGGAGGATTTGGTTTTGGAGAAAGAAATGAACCAGGTAACTCGATTCTAAATTTTGCTTTGTCATATGATTTGATCTTAGCGAATACTTGATTTAGGAAGAGAGAGTCTCACTTGATCACTTTTAGAAGTGGATTAAGTGCGAGCCAAATAGATTTCTTTTTAACTAGAAAAGTATATAGAGGTTGTTATATGGATTGTAAGGTAGTACCGGGTGAGAGTGTAGTATCCCAACATAGACTCTTAATTTTAGATGTCCGGATTAGAAGGAGATTTAGAAAGATTAAACGTAAGTTAGACTCTAAGATTAAGTGGCGACGGCTAAAAGAAGGTAACCAAAGAGTTTTTGTACATCGAGTAGTACATGAAACAGATTGGAAAGCCCAAGATGATTCTAATACAACATGGAACAAAATTGCAGCTGCATTAAAAGAGTAGCTAAAGATGTACTTAGTGAGTCACGGGGTGGAGCTCCACCATATACGAACAAATCATGGTGGAATGAAAGGTAAAAGCTGCCATTAAGATTAAACGAGACTCTTATAGAGATTTGAAGAAAAATTGTGATGGAGTGAGTTCTGAGAGGTATAAGCTAGCCAAGAAGAGGCTAAGCAAGCTGTTCAGAATGAAAGCGCTAAAGTGTACAAAGAAATGTATGAGAAGTTGGACACCAAAGAGGTTGAAGAGGATATATATAGAATTGCTCGAATAAGGGAGAGAAAAACTAGAGACTTATGTACTGTGAGGTGTGTCAAAGATGAGGATCAGAAGGTTTTAGTTCGAGATAAGAAATCAAAGAAAGATGGAGAGAGTATTTTGACAAATTGTTTAATGATAGTTCTACTCAAGACTTGGATGACCTTATCATTCAGTGTCATGATATGAACCATAATTATATGCAGTGTTCTAAATGGCGGCCACAGCGGCCACAGC
Organism: Agave tequilana; assembly: GCA_038442645.1. Lineage (NCBI taxonomy): Eukaryota > Viridiplantae > Streptophyta > Magnoliopsida > Asparagales > Asparagaceae > Agave > Agave tequilana. The sequence goes on along the minus strand of JAVJIF010006132.1, from coordinate 39,558 downwards.
GGCCGGAAAAACTTATCGAAGATGGGGATATATCGGGGATATTTTCAAAAATCGGATGTCAAAATCGGACTGTAATATATATATATATATCTTCTTGTCTTAAATCGCATCTCAATAAGACAATATATGCATAAATTATATACATCTACATAAAACATCATACTTATATGTTAAGATATACTTAACTCGATAACTTGTATTAAGCCTATGAATCCATAATCACTATCCAAGTGTAGAATCTTCAAAAATGTCACATTGTCACATCTCTCGAATTACACAAACACCTAACTTAGAAATTAGGTGCAAAACGCTATATCGGGTCCAAAATCGCCGAAATTGCGGCCGATATATCGGGTTCATGCCTATTTATCGGCGATTTTAGACGAAAAAACGCTATATCGGTTTGGATGTGCCAAATCATTGCGGCTAGGTGCCGTGAACACAATATCGGGGATATTTAGAACATTGATTATATGCGCAGAATAAGCGAATCTGAAGTTAAAGAGACCTTGAAGAGATGAAGTCAAGGAAAGCTGTTGGCCCGGATAGAATTTCTATTGAGGTATGGAGATGCTTAGGAAAGGTGGGCGTGAGATGACTGACAAACCTCTTTAACAAGATCTGGTTAACTAAAAAGATGCCAAATGAGTGGAGGAAGAGTACCTTAGTACCTCTATGTAAGAACAAGGGTGATATCTAGAGTTGTTCAAACTATCGTGAAATAAAACTCATGTGTCACACCATGAAGCTTTGAGAAAGGGTAATTGAACACATGTTAAGGCAGAATCTTACAATATCAGATAACCATTTGGGTTCATGCCGGGGCGATCGACGACAGAGGCTATTCATTTGCTTCGTCAACTTATAGAGCGATTTTGAAAGAGGAAGAGAAATTTACATATAGTCTTTAGTGATTTAGAAAAAACTTATGATAAGGTATCAAGAGAGGTATTATGGTGGATATTGATGAAAAAGGGAGTCCCCATTAAATATATTGACATAATTAAGGATATGTACGATGGAGTAGTGGCAAATGTCAGAACTTGTGGAGGCATAACAAGTGATTTTACTATCACAATTAGATTACATCAAGGATCTGCATTGAGTCCATTCTTATTTGTCATAGTGATGGATGAGCTTACTAGAGCTATTCAGGATGAGATATCGTAGTGTATGCTATTTGTTGATGATATTGTCCTAGTCATGAAACGAGAGCTAGGGTAAATGCAAAATTGGAGTTATGAAGGCAAACTCTAGAATCTCGAGGTTTTAAACTAAGTAGGACCAAAACAGAGTATATGAAGTGTAAATTCAGTAAATAGGGAATTCAAGATTATAGTATTGTGAGACTAGATGGACAAAAAATACTGATGAGCAGTCATTTTAAGTACTTGGGTTCTATTATCCAAAAGGATAGGGAGATCGATAGCGATGTCAACCATAGGATCCAAGCCGGCTGGTTGAAATGGAGGAGCGCAATAGGAGTTTTATGTGATCGTAATATTCCGTTATGGCTAAAGGGAAAGTTTTATCGGACTGCTATTAGGCCAGCTTTATTATATGACACAGAATGTTAGGTTTAAAGAGACATCATGCCCAGAAGATGAGTGTAGCAGAGATGGTATGCTTCGTTGGATGTGTGATAACACGCGGAGAGATAAGGTAAGAAATGAGGATATTCGTACTAAGATAGGTGTAGCCTTTATAGAAGAGAAAATGAGAGAAAACCGTCTGATGGTTTGGTCATATGCGACGTAGACCTACAGATGCGCCAGTCCAGCGAGTATAGCATATCAATTTAGGGCAAGTTAAAAGAGCGCAGGGAAGACCGAAGAAAACATGGATGGAGGTAATAAGACAAGATATAGAGGCTAAAGGTCTTAGTGAAGGCATATTACTCGATAGGAATGAGTGGAGAAAGCTGATCCATGTGCCCGATCCGGCGTAATTCTCTTTTGGTTCATGTAGCCTACCCCAAATACTTGGGACAAATGGCTTAGTTGTTGTTGTTGTTGTTGTTTATCATTGATAATATCCTCTTCATTACTGTTGGTATCTATTACTATTTAGTATTAAGTTTGAGAATCCCTCAAATCCTTCACTTTTACTAAGTTTGAGGATCTCCTCCATTTTTACTAAGTTAAATATCCTCCTCTAGTGAGTTTGGGTATCTCTAAAATCCTAACCCTATTCAAAGAGATGAAATGAATTTTCGTGTGGTATTCATCGAAGTGTTTAGTTCGACTTGGATTCAATTTGCTTAGGTTTGCATCTTAGGCATCAACATAATGATTCAGCAGTTTGGCATTAGTGTTAGCAATTTAGTATTTGTTTTTAGTAGTTTCAATATTTATTTGTTTCTCTATCTTTGTTTAAGAGATTTTTTTCTAGTCTTTTTAACAAGCTCGTGATTGATATCTATGCTCCAGCTTTAAGGAGAGTATTAGTGTGTAACACAAGAAAGTATATTCTTGTACTCTTGTGTTTATCTATTATCTATATAAAGTAGAGGCCAACCTCCATCTACAGTAAGGTGTCTATTCTTAAAACTCTAACACATATAAAGACTTATTAATGCCTTATCTCTAACCCTAATTGAAGTGTCTATAATGTGATTTTTCCTTCACATGATCTTTTTTTTCTTTTGGTGGCTTCAGGTACCAACATGTATAGGTGAACCAGAAATGCACCAAAACAAAAAGAAAAATATCGGCAGTAAACTACTAGAATCACCCAGCCCCAAGTATCAACCCTGCTTTTCAGATTAGCTAAGCATGTTTCCAATCTAATATGGGTGATTTGTATTGGTATCGCGTGAGTTTATATACCTCGTTTATAGTATCTAAACTAAGAAAATGCAGTTTTAGCAACCAACCATCCATGAAGATGATAAAGTTAGCAACTACATGATGATGGGTAAAAGGTTTTCACGAAGAACAACTTCTCATTCATACATGGTATTACACACATTAATCATGCCATGTCCTATTTTGTATCTAGTGAAGCCCTCTTATATGAGCATGTTAAACTTCCTTTATAGATGGTGACCCACCTATTGGTCTTTACAGTTAGAGGTGATCAAGTGAAACTGCCTTTTAAAAAACAGCAGTCCACCTAGTGATCCTTAGCATCTAGGTAGTAGTAATGCCAATAGCTGTGGATTTTCCTTGTGTAAGAAGCATGTTAGCCTCCCCTTTAAGATGGCGATCCAACTATTGGTTTCACCATCCCTCTTGATCTGCATGCCTCAATTTCACGCCTGGCAAAAATGGAGAACCTAAATTTCTTAGCTTTGCATCAGGTGAACCTGAAATGGGTGCCTTTTGAAAGGCATTCATTTTTGACAACTAAGTTAGGTAAGGCAATTTCAAGACTCATTTTTCGTCAAAGTACGAGATAAGATGTATGGATCAAGATGGATGCACTAACCCATCCAAAAGGTAATCCCAGACTAAGAATCTAGACTGTGCAGATAAGGAGCCCTTAAGAATCTAGACTGTTAAAACATCAAATGTACCTACAAACAAAATGCCTATAAAAAGAACTAGAAAAATAAGCAAAGGCATTTTCAGTTTCTTTAGCATTTTGGATACAGATATTACTCTTCTTTACAAAAAACGGAAATAATGAAGTTCTGCAATTATTATGTGGCATCCATACTCAACAACGATCTTTCAGCTCTAACCATTCCCAAGAAATCGGTGTAGTCAAACTTTTTTCAGAAAAGAAAAAGAAAACAGACAAACTAAGAAATTAATCACGTAACGCAACTGAATGTTTCAATGAGTACAAAATGCAAAAATAATGGAATTTGAGATGAATGATACACTAAGTTCCAAAACAATATAAACAAAGTTCCAAACATGGTACAAGTGAGTTGGTAGAAATTATCATAGGTGCACAGACTCTTGTGAGATTTGAATCCTACTATGTTGAGGCCATGCAAGAATCATAAAACCATTTCGAGCATATAGCAACCGAAAAATTGAATAAAACCATACAGACTGGAAGTAAAACAGACCAAACTGTTACAACAGAAGCCCACAAGGGAGCATACAAACCTTTTCAGGAATTACAGGCTTCCTCAGTAGAGATGATATTTTATTGTTCTCTGACTTTTTGACTGCTGTAGTGTCCAAAGTAGAGCTTCCCAGATATCAGCACCAACAGATGCCTCTGGTTTCTTCTTTGGTTTAAGAAACATATTCTCATTCAAGTTTACTGTGATGTCCCCGCTAGTCAGATCCAGATTCTTTATTTTGATCCCTTGTTCCCTGCCCCAGATGTACACAAATTTTCATTAATTGACATGTGAAACTAATAACATAAAGCTTTTTGGTTTATTGCTGACAATCAAATCATTCGACTTTAGAGCAGCTGACTCTACCATACAGCCATCACTTCAGAAAACTAACTGAAACATTTGAGTTTGTTGATGACATTTTCTCAGGTTATTGTACAACAAATGTTGCAGCCGCCTGGAGTAAGCATATAAGGAGCCTAGTTACTTCACAAAATGCAATGATATTACATGGACAAAAGAAAAAGGACAATCTATTATAGCGCAAACCTCTTGGTATGTCACAACCCATATACCATTCCTTTAAAAGAAATAAATAAACTTACTACTTATTATGTTTCTATCATCCTAATCAAAAAATTGATGACTTTCTAAATATGACTCGTTAAACATTTCTTTGCCTCACATAACACCACACCAGTATAACTAGTCATATACCGCTTTTCGTGTAAGTCACTAAAAATATAACTTGCATGAGTCTTCAAACTTGCATTATTGAAACTTAAAACATCATGTATATAACGAGTGTGTGCACAAGCATCATTAAAAAAAAAAAATTCTTTCGTATAAAACTTCTAAAGTTTTATGATTTCAAGAACCATCTTTACTGACTACTAAACTTACATGTTCCATGTAACGTATATACAAACCTCAAGCATTTTTCAGATCTTTCAAAGTTCATATAAATAACTGTATAAGTATCTCCTTTTCCTAATCAAATTCAAAAGCTTATGAGAACTTGCCAGCTAAATCAAAATTTACCAGGGATATTTCTTGAAAAGAGGAAAATAAAAGGGGCAATAAAAAATTAAGATAGAAACACATAGATGCTACTTAACTGTTTTTACAAAATCAAAATTAGGTAAAATTCAAATAAACTCACAGACCTCTATGTTTTTGAATTTCAGCTTTGTGCCCTTATATCTGAGAATCCAGGTCAAAGCCCAAAGAGGGGCCTGAACCTTCCATCAAAATGACCAGTCTAATATGAAGTTACTAAAAGTTTATTTATAAATAAAATCAGAAACTGGTAGATTTACAAGGAGGATTCTTGTCTCCAATGGTTAGCAAGAGTGATATTCCACTTGCATCACAGATACAAAATGATATTCCACTAGCATCACGCATGTGGAATTCTAGATTTTGATAATAACAGGATTTACAAAAAGCAGGATTCTTATCTCCACTAGTTAGCATAAGAGATATTCCACTTGCATCACAGATGCAGAATGATACTCCACTAGCATCATGCATGTGAAATTCTACATTTAGATAAGAATAGAATCTGGATAGTAGTAGCAATAGTAGATGTATAAATAAAAAGAGCAACTGATTGGTTTACAAAATTGCTAGCTGCATTAAAAAAGTAGCTAAAGATGTACTTGGTGAGTCACGGGGTGGTGCTCCACCATATAAGGACACATCATGGTGGAATGAAGAGGTAAAAGTTGCCATTAAGATCAAATGAGACTCTTATAGAGATTTGAAGAAAAATTGTGATGGAGTGAGTTTTGAGATGTATAAGCTAGCCAAGAAGGAGGCTAAGAAAGCTGTTCAGAATGCAGGAGTTAAAGTGTACAAAGAAGTGTATGAGAAGTTAGACACAAAGAGGTTGAAAAGGATATATATAAAATTGCTGAATAAGGGAGAGAAAGACTAGAGACTTATGTACTATGAGGTGTGTCAAAGATGAGGATCAGAAGGTTTTAGTTTGAGATGAAGAAATCAAAGAAAGATGAGAGAGTATTTTAACAAATTATTCAATGGTAGTTCTACTCAAAATTTGAATGACCTTACCATTCAGTGTCAAGATATGAATCATAATTATATGCGTAGAATTAGCGAATCTGAAGTTAAAGAGGCCCTGAAGAGGATGAAGTCAAAGAAAGTTGTTGGCCCGGATGGAATTCCTATTGAGGTATGGAGATGCATAGGAGAGGTGGGCGTGAGATGGCTGACAAACCTCTTTAACAAGATATGGCTAACTAAAAAGATGTCAAATGGGTGGAGAAAGAGTACCCTAGTACCTCTCTATAAGAACAAGGGTGATTTCTAAAGTTATTCAAACTATCGTGAATAAAACTCATGTGTCACACCATGAAGTTTTAGGAAAGGGTAATTGAACACAGGTTAAGACAGAATGTTAAAATATCAGAGAACCAGTTTGGGTTCATGCCAGGGCGATCGACGACAGAGGCTATTCATTTGCTTAGAGCGATTTTTTGAGAGAGAAATTTGCAAATCTTATGATAAGGTGCCAAGAGAGGTATTATGGTGGACATTGATGAAAAAGGGAGTCTCCATCAAATATATTGACATAATCAGGGACATGTACGAGTAGTGGCAAATGTCAGAACTTGTGGAGGCATAACAAGTAATTTTCTATCACAATGAATTGCATCAAGGATCTGCATTGAGTCCATTCTTATTTGCCATAGTGATGGATGCGCTTACTATAGCTATTCAGGATGAGATATCGTAGTGTATGCTATTTGTTGATGATATTGTCCTAGTCGATGAAACGAGAGCTGGGGTAAATGCAAAATTGGAGTTATGGGGGTAAACTCTAGAATCTCGAGGCTTTAAACTAAGTAGGACCAAAACAGAGTATATGAAGTGTAAATTCAGTAAACAGGGAATCCAATAGTATAGTATTATGACACTAGATGGTCAACAAATACTGATGGGCAGTCATTTTAAATATTTGGGTTCTATTATCCAAAAGAATGGGAAGATCAATAGTGATGTCAACCATAGGATCCAGTCGGCTGGTTGGAATGGAGAAGCGCAACAAGAGTTTTATATAATCGTAATATTTTGTTATGACTGAAGGGAAAATTTTATCGGACTGCTATTAAGGCAGCTTTGTTATATGACACAGAATGTTGGGCTATAAAGAGATATCATGCCCAGAAGATGAGTGTAGCAAAGATGTGCATGTTTCGTTGGATGTGTGGTAAACAGGAGGAGATATAAGGTGAGAAATGAGGATATTCGTACTAAGATAGGCGTAGCCTCTATAGAAGAGAAGATGAGAGAAAACCGCCTACGATGGTTTGGTCATGCGCCAGTCTGACGAGTAGAACGTATCAAATTAGGGCAAGTTAAAAAGCGCATGGGAGACCGAAGAAAACATGGATGGAATAATACGACAAGATATAGATGCTAAAGGTCTTAGTGAAGGCATATTGCTTGATAGGAATGAGTGGAGAAAGCTGATCCATGTGCCCGATCCGGCGTAATTCTCTTTTGGTTCATGTAGCCTACCCCAAATACTTGGGACAAATGGCTTAGTTGTTGTTGTTGGTTGGTTTACAAACTGGATTCTTTTCTCCATCTGTTAGAAGAAGTGATATTAATAGTAGTAGTAGTAGTATTAATATCACTATTGGTTAGAAACTGGTGGATTTACAAAATTGGTAGATGTACAAACTGGATTCTTGTCTCCATTAGTTAGTAATACTTAGTAGTAATAGATTTAAAAATAAAAACAGAAACTGCTCTATCTCTATCAGTTAGCAAATGTGATAATCCACTCTCCATCAGTTAGCAAAAGTGATATTCAACTTGCATCACATGTGAAATTCTAGCAGCAGCAGCACCAGCAACAGTAGCAATTTTATAGCTAATGTTGACATAACTGTATTAATTTTATAGATAATGATGCCATAATTGAAGTAGTGATTATAGATAACATTTCCATAACTGAAGCGGAGTGAGCCTTCGATCATATATAGTTTACAGTAGATTTATAGGTTAAGTGCCAAAAAAGCACTGTAATTTTCAAAAACAACAGACTATCCTCCCAAGGTTTTACCTCAGCACATTACCCCTTAGCAATTTACCTCTATGGCACCTACTTTTACGAAACGCCCTGCAAAAACTCCCCTGAGGTTTCAAAATACCCGAATTTTACTCTCATCGTTTCTTCTCCATTTGCTTTCTCCTTTCAAAAATTTTTCTAACTCCCCTCTAATTTCCTTTTTCTCTTTTAACCTCCCCCTCTCACTTTCCCTAAATCTCCTAAGTTTATCCACCTTTCTAACTAAATCACTTTCTCTCTTTAACTATATTTTATCCCTCTAACTTACATGCTCTCTACCTTTTTTCCTCTTTAAATTCCCCTCTATTTGTCCTTCTATCCAATTGTCTTTCTTTACCTAACCTTTCTTTTCTCCAAATTTCTCTCAAACCAAATTTGTCTTTCTAACCATTTTATATATATCTCTCTCTCTCCAAATATTGTTCTCTAACATTCTCTCTCTTGATATATTGTTCGATATATTGTTCTCGCTTTCTTTGTTTCTTTAATTCTCTCTCTAACATTCGTCCTCTCTCTAAATTTCTGTATACATTTAGCTCATTGTCTCTCTCTAAATGTGTCTAAAATGAGAGATAGTAAGAGAAAGGTAGAAAGTTTTATGTTCTTCAATGAAACAAAGTGGATATACCGCCTTTGATAAAATAGAGAGAAAGAATCCGAGAGAATAGATGAAAGTAAGAGAAAAGTAGATTTAGAGAGAGTGAAAAAGAAAGCCAGATATGAAATATAAAGAGAGGAGGATATTTTGAGTGAGAAAGAAACTTAAAGGGGGGTTGAATTTAGTAAGAGAGAAAAGGGTGTGAGAGAAAGAAAGGTAGGAAAGATAGGTAGAGATGGAGAGGTTTAGAGGGAGAGAAATACATAGAGAGAAGATTAAGAGTGAGGGTTACCAGAGAAAGGCAAAAAAACTTAAAAAGAAATTAAAGAAAAAAAGAGTTAGAGAGTAAAGAAAGGAAGAGAGAAAAAGAATTAGAGAAAGAAAGTTTGAGAAAATAAAATGAATGATAGAGAGGTTAAAGGAAATTTTAGATATACTGAACCTAAGGCGAAAATTTTGTAGGGGCATTCTCTCCAAACTTACGCGGAGGCGGGGTGTAAAGTCTTGAGTTGGGGGTTAACTCTACATTTATACTTGAAGTTTCACAGAAACAAAATCCAATCAAAAAGTACCCAAGGGTTGATATGGGAACAAAACTATTGTTTTAATTGTTGTCACTACTTCAGTGAAACACATTAATAATCTGTGTGCATATGAATATGGTATTAACGTCCTAACATCAATACTGGAGAAAAGGAGTACAAAAAAAAAAGAACTCACCTATCATGGACAAACTCACAAGCAACTGATAGATCCTCAAAAATAAAAGGAGCAGAATCCTTTTCTGCAATATCAAAACTAGTTTGCCCAGTGAGAAAGTAGTCTCCATGGTCAAAACCGGAATGATCAGAACTAATGTGTGAATCGCATATTTGGACAAGCAAAGGATTAAGGTACAACTTGACATATAGAGCAGGATTAGGCCCACCACTTTTAGATATGTCCAAACGCACATCTTTGATTTCAGTACCAGCTTTTGGCGCCTACATCATTTAAAGAAAAAGTGAAAAACTAATAACCACCTCATATACATGCAGAGAAATCCGGATGCAATAGCTAATTAAGTCCAAAAATATTTACAAAGATCTTCTGAAAGAGATAACAGGTTTTCTTAGCTTAAAGACATCACATGGCAAAGATGACATAAGAAAAGAAATTAACTCCCTGCTCGAACCAAAAGATGAAAGAATACAAATTTTTGAGTGACTAGAGCAGAAACAATTGCTTCCACCAATAAAACAAACTCTTGGCAAAAAGCAGGATCCCCTTGTCTCCAGGTATAGGTGTCTGGATCAAATTCTGCAACTTATCAAGTCAGGGACCACAGGTGCAAATAAGGTGGGTTTGGTCAGATTGAAAGTTTGCCCAAGCCAACCTGACTTCTCTAAGGTGCAAGCCAAGCTTAATCCTAGACAATTCTCGTGTTGGGTTGGGTTCACAGCAGGCTGGATTTTGGTCAGGTTAACCTGGATAGATTATTGTTAAAATCCTTAATAGAAATACCCATTGAAAAACAATCCACTAATAATTTAAACTGTGTTGCAGCAGAACACCGCGAGAAGACATCCTACAGCCAGTCCATTTTAACAAAAAAAAAAAGCAAGATTTATAACTTTGTTCTTATGACATACCCAGCCAATCTAGAACTTCGTTTTTAGCACAGTAAGAACATCATACCCTAAACAAGGGGAGTGTATCATACCCAAGTGAAAAGTAAATAGTCCCCAATGAACTCAAGAATTAATCATAGTTTGCATTCTTGAAAACCATGGTAAAAACTCTGTAGCTAAGCATGCATGGGTGAAGGTAGTACTATGACAGGCAACCCCCCAAGCATTACACTGCTTCTGACAACAGAGTATCAAAAAATAATAATTTACATTGGCGCCTTGAGGTGAGAATATAAAGTCATCTTAACGCAGGTACTAAAGAGCTTGAATTAAATTAAAAATGGAATTAACAAGAAGGTTCCAATGAGGTAGTTATATAACTGAATATGAGACATCACCATGATGAGTTCCGGTTAGAACCATACAAGACCGACTAGATTGTCGAATGAGTGAACGATAAAATGATCCATGATTAGGATCTGGAAAAAGGAGTAAATACGGGTAGCAATAACAGGCCCTACATCCTGGTTAGGATCACTTTGTTGTAGCAATACAGTTTCACTTTCCAGTGTTTGCTTGATTGCAATTTCCAGTGCAGCGTAATTCCTATCGCTGTCTGTTTCATTGCAACCCAATGTTGCAAGAGTAAATCAACTTTTGTTGTATATTGGAAGGCTTCCTGCAAGACCTTGCCAAGTTGCCAGAAAAGTGACTTGCAGAAAAAACAAATGTCTTTCTTTTCTTTTTTCTCTTTTGTTTGTTGGTTCGCAGCTAATCAGATCGTTTTGCAACTTGGGTTGCACTTCCAAAGACTACTTGCATCAAACCAAATAAAAGTGAACTTGCAACAAACAAGTTCAGCCCCTGAGTACTAAGATGGTTGGAGATGTTGAAGAGGAAATAGAAATAACAAACAGAAATAGAAGGCCCGGGGCCTTAAATAGGCCTACGATCATCAGGCTTATTATCTATACACATGTGGGTAATGAAGATGTTAAGATTCCCCAAAAAGCCAAATCCAAAGCCAACCTCTATTTATTGCAAGCTTGAGTGTGTACAAAACAATTTAGCACTCTGGAAAATTTTCAAACCAGCGTTCAAAGTGTCTTCAATAACCTGGCATGTGAAAGTGCCAGAGAACATAGAAGATTGCTAGGAAGCACATGGCGGATATAGATGGTGAAATGTACAAAAGGACAAATCTCTAAATTTTGTTATTCTATGTGTATGATTTATGCAAGTGTTCTGGTGCCGCATAATGCATAATTAGATTATACAATGCATAATTGGATTATGCAGCAGTACACAGGACCAAATTTTTTTAAATGCTGAAATATCCAAGAATAGAAAGTTCAGTATATGCATTGTATAATCTATTAATGCATTAGGTGGCACCAGAACACATGCAACTCATTCTCATAAAATAACAAATTTTGGAGATTCTAAATATTGTAAAAATTGTAAAAAATATAGAAAGTTCAGTATATATAACAGAAAGCTTCTAATATTGTAGAAATCTAAATCATTCATACTAATATCATTGAATGAGTTTAGATACAAGAAACAAAAAACAAGATAACTGACAAGGTGACAATTTACATCTTAGGCCCTATTTGGCCCCACGAACTGTGTTGTGTTGAATGTAAGTTGTACAGTGATATCCAATATTTTTATGTTTGCTAAAGAATTTTTTAAAACTGCTCAACTGTTGTTAAGTTGTTGTAATTTTTGTTTTAACCCTAATTTTTGTTTATAATTTGGCAACTTGTAATATTATTTTTTTAGGGTTAGTTTTGTCCACTGAATAAGTTTTGCCTGCTTTTTTTTTGTAAAAGCTACTCTGATCCGCTTAGCCAATAAGCAGCTGAAAAATGCTTTTATAGCTTAGTTGCTTTTTGGGTTACCAAATACTAGACAGACTGCTTACCAGCTGAAAAGCTGCTTTTTAGCGGGGCCAAACAGGGCCTTAAACAATTAGCAATAAAAATAGAAAGTTCAGTATATATAAGAGAGAGCCTAAATATTGCAAAAATTAACTCATTCATAATAATATCATTCAATGAGTCTGGATACAAGAAGCAAATTACAAGATAACTGACAAAGTGACAATTTACATCTTAAACTCTTAAATAATTAGCAATAAACATCTTCAAGTTCTTAACAAGTTAGAAGTATCAGCATAACACGTAATAATTGTAACAAGTTAAACAAATAACAACTAAACAAGTACTAAGTAATAAAAGTAAATGCTTTAGAATAATGCAGCTTATAAATTATGCACCATTACATGGATTACAGCTTTATGCACCCACAAAATGCAAGTCCTACAAGAGGTATGCAGCTATTATATGGATTGAGATCCTACGTGCCAGCAAATAAACTCCAAGACAACTATGTGGCTTGCTCACACAATGTACTTTGCATAACCCATATATGACATGGCAAATTATAAGCCACCCAATTGGTTGCATAATCAGTGTTGATCCAAATACCGTGTCAATTTCATCAAGGCAACAAGAGCTACTTGAAGTCTAGGAAAACCAAGCCTAGTTGAAAGTTAATGTGTCACAACTTCGTAGCGAATTATGCACCATGTTGTCGTAACAAATCTAATTGAGTAGCATAACGTCCAAACAAATAGCCCTAATGAAGTTTAATTTATGTTTATGTAAGGTTATTGTAAATAAAAAATGCAAAAGTAATGTCCCATCCAAGGACAATTTCAACATTTTTAAGAAATGGATTTTAAGCTGAAAATAGCATCTGGAAATCAAGTTTCCAGACACATAAAAAAATATAATACTTTGTTTTAAAAAAGAATTCAAAGAGATGACATAAATAGATGACATCAAAAAAAAAAAAAAAAAAACCAAGAATGCTATTTGAATCGCTATCCATTATTGCTAAATACTGAGACAAAGTATTTATAACTCAGTGCAGGAATAGAGCTAACCTACTCACTAGGTCTTGAGACAGGTATGAAATGAGCTTAGCTCAGGCAGGTGTAATTATGGGTTTGAATCTCCACGTTTGCAGTGGAAAGGAAATTCTCACTTAAAATACACAGGCTCATTAATGCAAGCCCATCACGTAATATTTGTTTCATTATGCACATGGAGGGCAATATCAATTCGTGGAGGGTCGTCATGATACATGTGAGTGGCAAGACCAACTAGCATAATAGTTTCCTCTCCCCTTTAAGGGAGTTATTTATTCCTTCATGTAAGCATTATTCCCCCATGTGGAGGTTCCCTCTCCTCTCTTTTGGGTTGCCTCCCTTCTCGGGCTAGCCTTCCTTTCCTCATAATGTAAGCCTATTGGCCTTTCTGTATAAACTTTAAAAAGAAAAAGAAAAGAAAAGAAAGGTTCCACTGCACGAACATCAAGAATTTGTACATTTTATGCCACCTAAATAGGAGGCCAAATTACAATAATAAGTCAAGAACTAAGTTTTACAAGTATTGTTCTTGTTTTATAGGATTTAATAATTCAGACAATCAGACAAGTAACTAAGTGTTATTTTTAACATTTTTTTTATATGGATTTAACTTCTCAATCATTTACACAAGAACAAAATGGAAAAGTAACACTAGAATGACACTATAAAAGATTTCTTTAAATAGTGAACTCCATTTGAAGCAATTCCAACTCATGAACCACAGATCCAGTCTCCTCCTTTGACACCCATGAGACTTGAACCAGTGAATTCCATTAAAATTTCAAAATGTTACCACTGGAGCTATGTTCTAATCATAAGAAGGGTAGGCTGGTAAATTCTCTATGTTATCTAATGATTACTTCATTCTTTTTGTTTCCTTTGATATATTTCAACAGTTGGAAAATGCTTTTTGTTTCTCTTTTCAATATGTGTGTGCGCAATGTGCGCATTAAGAGTTGAATATGATTTCTGAACTCATCATCTTTCTCTAGACCTTGTTGCACAAGAACAATAACATGACAAACAAGCTTACAAAAAAATAAAAAGAAAAAAGAGGGAAAAAACATAACCACAAAGCAGGTTTCTTAACCACCAAGAAGCCTCCTAGGATCTATAGCAAGCCCCTCTCCTCTCTACGCCAGGAACTCAATATGAAATTAGAGGGCTGAGGTCATACTGACAGTTGATCTTAAAATTTCATCATATCTTTCAGGGAGCCTTCTGATCCATATCCAATCCTATTTTAGTTGAAGAAGCTTTCATGGTGATGAGATGATAATTTTGATATGTTTCAATAAAATCATAGTTTGATTTATCATCTTCCTTCCACCGTGTTGTCATTTACATTCCTCAAGACAGGAAGTCTCAGCAACCTTACACCCCCATTCTCATATAGCATTGATAGCTTCTTTTACTTCCCCATATAATGGGAAGGTGAAAAGGGATTATAACATATGAAACTTTCATTAGAGAAGGATGAGTTGTAAAAAAATAGAATTGTGGCAACAAAGGGCATAAGTAAACTTGACACAATAAGGCTATGCCAGGATGAATAGAGTTGAAACAACATGAATTACCAGCAAACAGCTTACAATACTCTTTTGGCTAGAGTTGGCATATTAACTACCGTGTACTGAACCAACTCCAGTTGTATGTGATGCAATTTGATCAATAAGTGTAGCATAAATAATGAATAATTCAAATTCTATATAATTCAACAAGGTGATACATTGTAAGAAAAAATATACCTTCAGAACCAATTCGGTAACAGAAATGGAGAGAAATCTTGCTATGTTAGTCAAGAGCATCCACTTCCCTCTGCCAGCTGAGGGTGATTTCCGAGGTTTACTCTTTTTAACACTCCGCTCAGGAGTTCTTAGAACAAGTTCCAGATCACATATCAACAATTGCAATTTTGGGTCCCCAGAAATGAAACTGAACCCTAGCTTGAGCAGTGACTTGCGCAGGCTGAGCTTGATTTCACCAATAGATAAAGATTCAACAGCACCCTGAGAGAGAGAGAGAGAGAGAGAGAGAGAGAGAGAGAGAGAGAGTCACATATCTTTAAGCAGGCTAAACATGAATATAAACATTATTAGAATGCCGAGTAAAATTGAAGCACAAAAAGCCGCTGATGCCAGTGAAAAGGTTTGGGGGTTGACACTAAGTTAACAAGCAATTATAAAAGTATCTACGATACAAAATCCAAATGGAAAAGAAGGAATTTATTAAACCAGACCAAGCATCTTTTTTTTGTCCTTTTTTTGTGGGTAAAGAAAGCCAGACCAAGCAGTTGAAACCAGGATTGATGGTTATAGCTTAGGTTATTAACTGAAAACGGCGTAGTCAAGAAATTTTAACTCTCAAAGACGCATGTAATCAATTCACATCCATTAAAGATTCTCCAATGTTTCCTACACACACACACACACACACACACACACACACACACAGAGAGAGAGAGAGAGAGAGAGACCAATGCTCCTCAGGTCGAACTCCTGTCAAATTTTTGTCATTGATCTTTCGTCCAACTCATGCATGTGTATATGACTCGCATATACTTCAGATAATTTTAAGGTGATAATGAAAAAACTTATGTTGTTTGCTGCACCAAAGAAGAACAGAAAAGGAAAAGAAAAATCTCCAACAAGACAACCTCTTCATGTTAACTACCCTAAAAGTGACAGCAAATTCTGTGTACTGGAAAGCATCATCATCTCTAATATGAAGAGGTAGAGGTATCATTGCATTAAGCAAATATAACTTATATTTGTAGGCCAATGCTGTTCGTGCATATATGTTCATTTACAGTCAAGGGACTATCAAAAAAATGCAGCCAATTTAGGAGATATTGCAATGATTAAAGTAGAAGATGGGGAGTGACCACTCCCAAAGATCATTATGAGTGAGCACATGTGGCAAACAAAATAACTTGGTGCAGCAAACAGCATAAAAGTTTTTATTATCACCTTAAAATTGAGTATTGAAAGTAATATATGAAAGTCGTGTACAAATGTATGAGTTGGAGGACAGATCAACGACAAGAATTTGACAGGAGTTCGACCCGAGAGGCATCAGTCCCAACAGATTTTAATACCACTACTGGACTTCACCAACTTGAGGAGAAGTGTTACTCTGGTAAGATATCAATGATGAATTTCAATCTAGGTGTTAACTGATTAAAAGACCTTAAAGCTGGATTTGGATTTCATAATGTCTCATATGTTGCCAATAAAAAAAAACCAACAGAAAAATACAAAACAAGCAAAAGAACAAAAAGATCTTATGATTACTTCACTACTGAAACTTCTGAGATCTTTCTCATCAATATTTGTCAACACCTCCTCCAGGCAGCAAGATTAACATAAGTCCTCTTTTCCTTCAATTAGAAGGACAACTACCGTTCCTACTACACTGCTACTCATTCCCCTTATATTCTAACATGGTCTGAGCTACCGCTTCCACCCTCCATCCATGTCTCATCTCGCCTTCTATCATAGCCCAAACCCTGAAATTTAAGTCCAACTCTTCCTAATCCTTCCATTCAGACTAACTCCAACCCTTTCATGACTAGTTAAAGCTTTAAATTTTTAATATATCTTATGGTTAAATGATTGTTCTTTGGATGCATTCAAATTTTGCACTGATGTCTATAAGATCTTTTTGGTGCCCCTTCATGATGTTTGATTTTCTGTTCTTCCTCTGAATATATCAGTTTTTTTCCACGAAACACTAGAACTTTTATGCTGCTTTCCCTTTTATGATGATGTTCAAAATTTCCAGCATTCATTGATAGATTGTTGTGTATTCTCTCGGTATTTGATAAGATTTGTGTATCACACAGCATCTGATACACCATGCAGTCCATATTAGATTCATATACTACTTATAAATGAAAAGAATACATAATCACTAGTATATCAATCAATCAATGTTAGTATACTAAAAAAACGTGAGTCAAATTTTATTACATATTTAGTTTAAATAAATTTACATTTAACATTTTAAAATATTGTTATCATTAAATGCTCTCTTTTATGTTAATAGTATAATATAACTTTTGACATGGTACAATTGCTAGTAGTCACCGATTCCTCTATGTTTAGAATTTCTAATAGTTATAATATTTATTATCATGCAATATCCTTTTTTTTCATGTATAATTTTTTTTTTCAACATGCTTTTGTCATTCACCAATTCTAAAATACTATCATGTTTACGCCTTTTAAAATCCTCACCTAGTAAAAGGAACATAAAAAAGTGAGAAACAACTAAATCAGCTGATTGTTAAACAATCAAAAATATAATACCAACTTGTTTTGATGGGAAAATCTTGGATGATGATCATAATCATAATTACAATGTTTATTCTCTTATTGAATAGAAGGCCCAATCTCAATTTAATTTTTATCTTAAATTCTTTTCAGGCTTACTTTTATCACAAGACTCCATTGCGAAAAAGCAGTCACTAACAAAATGTCAAAATCTAAACTAGGTGTGCATTATTTCTTATTAAACATTAATCCCCAGTAAGTTGTGAAGCATGGTAGAGTGGAAACAAAAGCAGAGAGATTGGAACAACTCCAGGGTCTCATTCTTAGACCAGTAGATATGTGAATCCATGACTAGATATTAAACAGCAGTATCTTAGTACAGTCATCTGGAAATACCTAGCATAGCTTGAGACTAGAGATCACAAATACAATAGAGTTTCACTGTACTAAAAAAAGTGGTACTAAGGTACGGTGCTACAAGTAATATATTGAATATGCAAAGCATGAGGATGGACCACTCTCATGACCCATAATCTAGAAGACGCTTTCAATAGTAGAGTTATAGAACTTGGCTTCCACCCAATTCAAGCCCAACATGACTTCCATGATTCAGCTTTTTTTACGAAAAGTTTTTGGTGGTTGGCGGTCGGATGATGAGGACATCACCAACTGCTAGTTGTTTTCTTATGTCCTAGCTTGCTTTTGAGTAGTTTTTTTTTTTATGTGGGTATCTAGTACCACATCGGTTATTCCTAGAAATGTCTATAAATAGACATAAAACTTATTTTATTATTAGACAATTATTAAATTAAAACTTTTCCAATTAAAATTTTTGAGTGTGCTCTTGAGTTTTGGGTGTCAAGCTCGTGAAGTAAGGGATGTGAAGCCCGTGGTGTAAGGGGTGCGAAACCCAAATTTATCTCGTTCTTTTCTCAAATACTAATTCATCTTTTCTCAAAACCCTGATTTTTCCCTTTTCTCTGAATTGAAGGTGATTGTGATCCTATATTACATTGTTCGGTATCAGAGCTTTGGTCTCACTCCCTTTCAAATTCTTCCCTTCTCCAAAATCCTAGATCTACTTCAAAAAAATCGAAAAAGAAAAAGAAAAAGAAATTCAAAAAAAAGAAAAAATACAATTGTTCATCTTCTCCTCTCTTCCTCAACCAGATGCACCACCCGCAGAGCTCTCCCACCGCAGCCAGCCCACCGCCACCATTTCCCACAACCTACCACCACCGACAAGGGACTCCATCTCATCTTCGTCGACAACCCGATCTCCATCACCATTGCCTGCATCTCCAAATCCAATCGACACCCCTCCAACATCATCAAACTCCGATCTCCATCACCCGATCTCCACCATCATTATCCCGACATCTTCGGATCTCCATCACCTGATCTGGTTCCACCCCATCATCAACATCATCACCATCCAGATCCACTCCATTTGTCGTCTTAACCATCATCATCGCCTTCCCCTCCGACGATCTGCAATGCCATCGACATTGCCGAGTTTGTCGCGCTCCAGTCGCTGTCGTCCACGAAGCACCGCCACCACGACGACCTTCCTCCGCCCCCGATCATCTCCGACTGCATCTTCTCCTCCCTTCGATCTCCTCTAGAGGCCTCCCTCCGTCGGAGTTCAGTTCCGTCGGCACCAACCACCAACCAAGTCCGCTGCTTCGCCTACCAGAGCCCCTCTTGTCTGATCGAGATCAGAACTGATCTGATCAAGATCAGACCGGGTCGGATCCAACTGAACCCGACCCGCTCGCGACCCAACCCGGACCATTGACTCAGTTTTCACTGAGTTGAACCAACCGAGTCAACTCAGACAGGATAACTCAGGCCGAGTTGACTCAAAGAGCCAGCTCAACAACAGCAGTACAGTCTAAGTCCAGAGTTTGTTCGGAGTCCGTTTCAAGTCATGTTCGAAGCGTTGGATTCGTGACTGAGCCCCGAGCCATTGAAAAGATTTCATAGTACTTGAATAGCAGATCCGACCTCCATGAGCCCGTATTTGATATCAGTATTGTCCCTTCAGAAGAAAATCAACATTTCAAGCCACATTTTAGCCTGATTTGAGTCCAGTTCAAGCTACTGTGATTCTTGGGTAATTTATGATCTTTATGCATTGAAGGTTTATTCATGAAATTTTACTTTTGTGAAAAATATATAAATAATGAAGCTGATGAGAAGGAGATTGAAAGGGATATGTATACGGCTCTTTGTACTTTTTAAGTTTTAATGATCAGGATGAGAATGAAAAGTAAAAAAATCAACTTGAAAATTTCTTCAGGTACCCCTTGACACCTGCGGCCTAAATGAAGCTGGCTGGAGAAGCTTATTAGTGGTGGGAAAACAGCCATATCGAATGTCGAGATTGGCTTGTCTTACTAAAGCTTTTTCATACTCGGTATGCTCCACACCTCGAGGGGCCACAATTCAACGATCTGATCGTTGAGTATAAGGAGATCCTCGCTGGCATGATGAAGATACTAAAAACAAGGCGATAGAGGTTGTTGATTCAGAACTGAGCCAAGAGTTGTTGCTGAGCTGATAACACTGCAAGAAGAAATCTCTTCACGGCCTACAGAAGTTGTAGAGCTGCATATTAAAACCCATGTAGATCTTCTAGCAGAGCCCACCTTGGAGGTAGTACCTTCTTTGGCAGTTATGATGGCCTTGATTTTCTTCAGATTGCCTGATGCACGATCTCTTGCAGATCTTTCTCCAGGAGCAAGTTTCACAGGAGATTGGTATCTTGTAATGTGGGTTAGATGTCAGTGGAGCGGAGTCGACTTGTCATGTTGTATCTTACTCGAACTCCTGATGACGGCTACCTGTTTGTCATGGAAGCCGACTCCACCACTACCGTGGTCTAGATGTGATGTACCAGCGTTACTGCCACAGCCATCACCTTGGCCCGATTGAGATACTTTATGAGGGGAGCCCTCACTCGACAAGGTCGAGTTTCTCCCACCCTAGGGGAAATGATGATGACATCACCAACTGCTAATTGTTTTCTTATGCCTTAGTTTACTTTTGAGTAGTTGTCTCTTTTTATGTGGGTGTTTAGCACCACATTGGTTATCCCCTAGAAATGTTCTTTTATAAAAGCCTATAAATAGGCATCAGACTTATTTTATTATTAGACAATGATTAAATTAAAACTTTTTCAGTTAAAAATTCTTGAGCGTGCTGTTGAGTCTTAGGTGTGAAACCCGTGGTGTAATGGGTGTGGAGCTTGTGGTGCAAGGGTGCAAAGCCCATATTTATCCGGTTCTTTTCTCAAACCCTAATTTCTCTTTACTCAAAACCCTGTTTCCCTTTTTCTTTGAAATGAAGGTGATTGTGATCATGTATTAATCACCGGCATGACTCAGGAACGGGATTTTAGTTTTTTATTTGCCAAACATACCTCGAGATGGAAACAGGACTTTAGTTCCTTCTTTGTGAAACACACCTTGAGATGGAAACACCTTGCATGACTTAGTCAAGAGCGTAGGTTTTGGATATATAACTGAGTATCTAAAAGAAAACAGAGCAACCAAATGAAAAAATGGTATGAAGTGGAAGTGATTTGAACAAACTTTCTATTTCAGGTTACCTAAGCATTTAAAGTTCTCTCAGGTGACGCAAACTACCTTCAGTTTCTGTAGATACATGGTTCCCACTGCAGTGCAGTAGGTAAAATGTCCATGGTCTGATGGAGACAAATACCATCCTCTTCACATTAAATTTTCCTTGAAGGCTAATCAGACCACACTTTGGTGGTGGTCTAGGTGTTTTTTCTTTTTTTCTAGCACATCTGTGTTGCTCACCCTATTCCATTACTTAACTTTATTTTCACAGAGAGTGTCAAACTGATTATATACAAAGAGACAAGAAGAAATCTCATAAAGAATATTTGTTCAAGCAGATAATTCAATTATTCTACATGAATGTAGCTATAAAAGAATAGCAATCCTATGGATATGACAAACATGCAGATTACTAAAATTGTTTGCCTAATGTCAATCCTTATTTCAAGTACAAGTGTGATGAAATTACCTTTGGGAATGTCACGGAAATATCCCTTAAACAATTACATCCAGCAACGTGAAATTGAACAGATGCCCGCAATATACGGCTCAAGAACCATGCCAACAACCTTGCAGCAAATCTTAAACAGGAGATAAAAGAGAATAAGCCAAAAATGACATAATAAAGGCATGTTAGTATCACTACGAGGGGACAAGTACAAAGAGAAGGGGAAATAAGAAAGAGGATACGTCATACAAGGTCACAGAAAAGGACACTGTAAAAAAGGAAAAGAGAATGAGAATTGAAGAGCTCTGCTCCTAAGCACAATTGTATGATAATAAATGCAAGGTAACAGTAGAAAAGAACAAATGTAAAGATAAAAGGAAGAACTGAACAGACATCTATCCCATTGTATGGCATGCACGCACGCGCACACTACACACATGCGCATGTAACGACATGCACATTGATGGACCAAATTACAAGGACACCCCAATTGATGGAACAAACATAACCAAAATAATTGGATTACTATCCCCTTCAAGATGGAGCAGAGGTGTAGAGGTGGTACGCATGTTGAATTGACCGAGATCTCAAAGTAACCTTCAAAAATCCAACCACTAGTCAAGTTTCTTCTTTCCTTCATAATCTTTTGGTTAATCTTCCAACGGTCATGTTGAATGGTCAAAATCACCATTAAGTCCCCCTTTAGGTCACAATAAGACCTCCGAGGATGTCCTTAAATAGAACTAAGTTCTACAACCAACAGCATAAGCACAATAATTGCAAACACCATGAGCACAGGACCTGATAAACTGAACTTGTTTCTTCATACACCAAAGTCAGAGTTTTCCCTTGAAAAGACACAGTAATATGTTGCAATATGTATGGGGGTAAATGGCCTGAAAGTTACTCATAATTTACTCAAGTTTCATGAAATGTACCTAACTTTATTTTTGTTTCACCATAAGTATCTCAGACTTCTTAAGCAATTAAACTTTACTTTTGTTTCACCATAAGTATCTTGGACTTCTTAAGCAATTAATTAAGTCTAACAGTATAAATTAAACCTTAGTAACTAACTGGTTTGTCCCCTAATTTAACCCCAAATCAGCAACATAGCTTGTTTGGGTGTCTGCTAACCTCAGCGCGTCTGAATTGTAAGGAATCTCAGATACATGTGAAACAAAAATAAACTTGTGTACTTTTCATGAAACCAGGGCAAACCCTGGTACCTTTCATGTAATTTACCCTATGTATGAACAATATTGCCTTTTACTCTCTCTAGTCTACATGAACCAAGAATGAGAACAGGAAAGGACAAATCTCTCGCCTTCCCTCCCTCCACAGGACCTGATATCACATGCACATAGTATGAACTTTCACCTAAAAAGACACTCTTCGAGTACATGTTTCAATATGTATGGCCATTATTGTTTTTTAACCTCTAATTTAAATGAAGCAAGAAAAGGAACAGCAAGGAGCAACCCCTTGTTGGGACTCCCAATACACGCAGTATTAATCTCATGAGTGCAACTTTGGCTGCCGATAACACCTCTGAAGTGTTAGGAATCTGAAGTGCTATAACTAATAAGCATTTCAATTATCATTTGTCATATTTGCTCAAACATTTCCATTTAAGTCTTCTTCAGTTAGTAAACTAACAAAACTCTTTGAACTATTATGTAACAACCCATTCCTCTTCAGTTGACTTTCTGGATTTGCAGATTAAGAACAATATTGGTACTCAGTCAAAATGACCGCAAAGAGTATGGCCTGCACCTCATGGCAAAAAGCAAATGATGCCAGATTACTTGATGCCTATCAATGACATTCCATCCTTCTTCTAAATTCCACAGCTGATCCCTTCCTTTTCCTCACTTCCTCCATGGCGTTGTGCATGTGTGTTTATAGGCAGAATATCCCCAAGTCACCTTGTCTAGTTGTACGTGATGAAGCCAACCCATTTTGAAAATGCCTATGTCTCTATAAACATCACCGCTCTTAGAGAAAATCAGACTACCAAGGCAAAAATTTAGCAAAATCTCCTAAGATCTCACACCTCACTCACTTATAATTTTGGCGAAGGTAGTACAAGCAGGTTTACATCCTTCCGCTCTTTTCAAATCAAGGATGTTTGTCCCAATGGGATATGAAAATGTTACTCTTGATCAATGAAGTTTATTTCCAAAGAAACACTTCAAAATTCCTAATCTTAATTCAAATTTATTGGCTACTCTTCATCTATGTGTCTTGAACATTATCAGCTCTCACAACAATAGTATCTACAATTACGGGGCTGTTTGGATTCAAGGAAGTGTGCGGAAGTACGAAATGGGGAAGTGTCATTTATCACTTCCCCATCTATCCAAACGCCGGAAAAGGAAAATGAGAAAACCTTTTTTCCTTTTCTCTTTTTCCTTTTACACAACCATTTCCTCACTTCCATACTACTACAGTTAATTTTGTGGTCATGTAAATCTCATTTGTAATAAGTTGTAGCTCAAAACAGTTAATTTTGTGATCATGTAAATCTCACTTGCATTCTATTACAGTTCAATTTTTATTTTTCTTAATTAATTTTTATTTTAATATTATTTTGTGGCCAACTTTTCCACTTTCGCTTCCACGTTACCATCCAAACACCGGAAAAGACATAACATATTTCCAAATCACACTTCCCAACTACATTCAAACACCGGAAAGCTTACTAACCAATTCTCAAGTTTCCAAGAGAACTATTACTAATTCCTCACTTCCCCACTTCCTCACTTCCACCCCTAACCAAATAGCCCCTACATGAAACTAGTGAAGTCTCTATAGGTAAGTGGTTGGTAAGAATTTGCTTGGATTTTAAAATTTATTATCCTCATACTTCATTATCATAGTAAGTCTATGAGTTGTGTTCATCTGAATTCTGCTCACTCCTATCTCCTCGAATATGGATGTAAAAGTGTAGATATTAGGATTATGGTGACTAGGAAAAAAAATTTATCTCTCATTTTTTATTTTATTGATTCAGATGATTTCAGTGAGCGAAAGATGCATGCTTCTTCCTACTCTTTTGCTCACATCTCTTAGAAAGTACAAGACTAACTCTCCTAAGTTTTTTGGGTTTTCCTGGGGTTTTCTACTAGACTGGGAGATCTCACATTTAGGAGGGATTTTCTTCAGAAAGTGCATTGTTGACAATTTGACATTACAGTCAAGAATGCCCTTCTACTCATAAAGCTGGGATTCTCTCCTTTTGCTACTAGCTTAGGACTCCCAAACCTAATGGGGTTACATCAAAAGCTTCTCAATCTTCGTCAAAACGTCCTAATAAATCCAACATAATTTGGACTGAAAATCCTTACAAAATAAACTTCAACTCGGGTTTGAATATGGATTAGATCTATACAGACAATTCTAACTTATTCACTCTGTATCTCCATCATCTAGTGTCCGTTTAACCTCAACTTAGGTCATTTTGGAGCTAACTTGATAAGCTCTCATATGGATCCGGTCTCATGGTCAGATATTTTGTATATTGACTCCACTAGTTCAAGGAAGTTAACCTTTATTTGCTAGAATTTCTAAAAGTGAAGATTTTGAGTTTTCTTTTGATATCTTGATATCCTCCTAAATCACATGCATTTGCATGCTCTAGAAGATTATTTCAACCCATAGTATGCATTCTTAAGACTACATTTTTCTCTTTCATTTTTCCATTTTCTTTTTAATTTTTGTTTCCTCTTGTTTGGTTTTGTAAAAACTCTTTGTTTTCTGATTAACTAGCTAAAAGAAAGAGTGAAGACTGGTGGGAGATCAATGTACATCACCTTGCCTACTTCATGCCTCTGTTAAGTCATATTCACACATTTGAGTATCAAATCAAGGGTAGCTTCAAAAAGGTAGGTACCTAAAGTTAAAATTCATTTTTGGATGCCACATCCATGTTAATCATCCAAAAGTTTAACCTCTTAACTACATGCTTATTAGGGGTGGCAATGGTAAGGATAAACCCATTTGCACTGTTAAGACTCATTTATCTAAACAAGGGGGTAAGGGTAAGAATTTCCTATCCTCGCCATTTATCCGTTTACTGCTTAAATAAATAGTATTAATATCTATAATACTCTAAATTGCAATTAATATCCCTAATACTTCATTAAAAAAAGGTATAAACTATCTCCTTCAGTTTTCCAGTCTCTCCCCAATTTCTTTAAGAAACGAGAAGAGCGTGAAGTGGTTACAACATATTGTTATGTGTCTTTTAGACCGATTTTAGTATATTGTTATGTGTTTGGGTAGATGATTCCTAATTAATCTGTATTCATGTCGCTTTGATAAATTATAGTTAATTAGTGCCTACTTTTTATTTTGCTAAATCATGGTTCTAAATATGGGACCAATATGGCTGATGTATTGGTTTTGGACCAATACCCATATGATTCGATTAAAAAATCAGTCATTTCGGTTTGAGCCAGTATTGACCGTTGGTTGGCCGATATGTATCAGCCCAATATTGGCTGATATTGCACCCTTTTAGCTCTTTCTTAACAAATCAGATTTGGGCCCAGTTTTTTAGCTGTATTATTCTATTATTAGGAACTTGAGACTTGTGAAAGTTTATTAAATATTTATAGTTTGTGATATTGTTTAATTTTTATTTCTTATACATGTTATCACTTTATCTATAAAGTTACGGGCAAGTTAAAAATTGGAATTGGTAATGTTTTTTATATTTTATTTTATTTATATATCAATTTATATGTGTTTTTTGTGATTCCTAAGCATATCTTTTGCTTTTTGCAAGTAAGTCTCTTGCTCAAAGACTCAAATTTAAGAAGTAAGAAAAATCATCTTTTATTCTTTCTTTCATTCATCAAGTTCCAGTTAAGTAGTAAGCTTTTCATGATTATGAGTTAGTTGAAATTATAGTTAGAATTGGTTTTGCAAATTTCTAATTTTATTTTATTGCATTGTGCATACATTGCTTATACTTGAATGCTTTGCATGCATGTTATCACATATTTATTCAATAGATTAAATATAATAACTTTATAGTTTACTTTAAGTTATCAATAGTTATATCTCCAATATATTGCCTGATATCTACTATCCAATATGAAAAAGCCCCAAACGATATGAACCCGATATCCAATAATTAGAACCTTGTGCTTAATAGTTATACTACTAATTAGTACTTGAATTGTGTTTATTTGCTTATATATCTTCCCTTTTTGTTTGTGTTTTTTAATGCACTTTACCCATTTTACCCGTTAATCTATAGGGCAAAAGAAAATTTTACTCAATACCATAGGGTAAATGTAATTTTATGAATTACCTTATAAGATAAGGGTAAC
The DNA here is from genome assembly GCA_038442645.1 of Agave tequilana. Classification (NCBI taxonomy): domain Eukaryota; kingdom Viridiplantae; phylum Streptophyta; class Magnoliopsida; order Asparagales; family Asparagaceae; genus Agave; species Agave tequilana. Next base: position 12,638 of record JAVJIF010006132.1, on the reverse strand, counting down.
GGTTGGGTGCTTAGGGTAAGGATAAGGGTATGACCCTTACAATACCCTTACCCTACCTATTAACAATCCTACTTTTTTTTTAAGGATAAGGGTATGATCCTTACTGTACACTTACCCTACCTATTGACACTCTATTTGCCTGGCTTTGTATTTATCAGCTAAGTGATCAAGCTTATACATTTTTAACACCCATTTAAATTCAAGATTATACCTTTTTAACAACCATTTGAACCCAATTGTTTGCTTCCTCTTTGGCGAATTTCTAATCAACGAGTTTCCTGATAATCAGTGCCAATGAGCATACCTTCCACTGTTCCACAACATTCATTTTTCACATTTTGTGCTCTGTAGATTTATAGAGTTTATTTATTAAAAAGAAAAGAAAAGATGTCCTCACTTTAAAGCTTTTTGTTTTTCCTTTTCTTGAGAAATTATAGTTTTCACTTTGAAATAAAACAATTTTCACAAATCTTCGAAAACAAAGGGGAAATCCCGTAGTGCTTCTTTGGAATTTTCATCCCACTTCGGGTGGTCTTCTTCTACGTTGGCAGTTCTAATATTCAAGAAACCCTTAGCATTCCTAACTCTTACACTATTATAATTGATCTACTATAGTTTGAGGTACATAATCAGTCTATAGAACCCCATATTCTGGGCCTAAGGTGGAAAGCGACTAATTTCTCCACCCAACACAGAGTAATCCAAGAAGAAAGCTATATATGCAAGCTAGAATTGAAATTTAACCTTTGCGTAAATAAGAGTATATTTTAGACTAATTTTTCGTGGCGATTCATCGTCCATTTGCTGCCAACAATGCAAAGGCACGTAGTACACTGCCTGGCATTTAATCCTTCGTTCTAAGGTATGATAAAATCACTCTGAAAGTCAATGAACATTGGTTCTCTTTCTGATCTGCACTGTCCTATGCAAGAAGGATTCAGCTACTGCATGCAGTAACAGACACGGTGGGGAGATGCTGCCATTTGCAGATTCACTCCAAGATCACCGCTAAAATGATGCTCGACACTTTCTAATTGCAATTATAGTACAACCTCCGTAATTCCCAGAATTGTCAGGATGAGTCAGTTGGGAGATGGGATGGTGGTGAACTGTTGTTGCAACCCTCGTATTCAAAATGGCATGTGCTCTATAACTAACAGCACCCAGCCAGACCACGAACAAAGAGGTCTCAAGATATCAACTTTTTCTTACACAATCATTCAATTAGCATCAAATTTTACAACAAATTCAACGAAGACTTACACGAAGATGACCCATCCGGCGGCGGCGAAGACGAGGAGAGCGAACAGGAACTTGACAGGCGAAGACGCCATGAGAGGAAGCGAGATCCCTCTACGCCAACTCCACTCCTTCGAACAGGAAAGCTGCAGATCTCAGCATCGGCAGCGGCAGCCTCCTCGTCAGACTAATGTAGAAGAAAGAAGCCCCGAATTCGCCAAAATTGAGCGATTCAGCAGGCGCCTCTCGACGAAGATCCGAGGGAAGGGGGAGAGGGTTGAAATGGTGTTGGTTTGAGATCAGAGAAGATTAGGTTACGAGCTAAATGTGGGAGGAAGTCGCCGAATTTTTTGCGGGGGTCAGCGATCGGATCGGAGGAGGAGACTGCGAATCTGAGGGGGGAGAGAGAGAGAGAGAGTTCTATGGGTCTAACAAAATTGGGAAGTCCGCTCGGGCCGGTTTGAACCGGACCTGAAGGGTTCAAACCCCAACCGGCCCCTTTTTCACGTGCAACGCACGAGGTATTAATATTCTTCATGGCAAGCACGCACGTGTTGACCGAGAATATAAATCTTTTACACTAACGGAGACAAATCTTGTTTAAAAAATAGTATCTGTATGTAATCAAATGTAATAAAAAAAACAGAGATATAAACGAAATTTAAAAATAGTAAAATATTAACATTTTTTATTTGATATTGAGTTTCTTCACTACTTTGAAATGATGAGTGGGGTTGATGAGCTAAACCAATTAAAGAACTCTAAACAATAGAATAAATTGGTTTTATGTTCTTATATAATCCTTTTACGCTAATGGAGTGTTTGTTTTGAGGAAAAGGAAGAAAGATGCAAGTGGGAAAAAAATTTGCAAGTGGGAAAATATTTTTTCACTTCCATTGTTTGTTTCAACAGTTAAGTGTAGATGGAATTTGCGTCCCGCTTGCACTTTTTTCATGAAAATTTTTTCACTTTTTTCAATTTCATTTCTCATCTTGACCTATTAAAACAATAATGTAATTAAGAGTAGCGTTTGGGTGATTGAGAAATGAATTATATATGGTGAAATAAAGGAGAGAGTTTTTGAAGAATACGGAATAAAATGGTGATAGTCTGATGATAAGAAGCGGCGGAGATGAAGGCTCGTTTTCTTAGGTTGTTGATTGGGGGGAAATATTAGAGTTTTATTAAAGTTATAGGCTTGACAGGGGAGCGGATATTGCCACCCCAAAAGATAAGAAAGGCACCCTTAAATTAAGGCACTCATCATTTAATAAGGCACCCCAAAGATTTCAAAAATGATCAAAAAGGCAAATTCTTCTCCTCCTCCTCCTCCTCCTCCTCTCCCTCCCTCGTCGACGACCCCTCGTCGGTGACCCACCAACTTCCGCTCCATCTTCTACCCCTTCCCCCTCCCTCTCGTCGACGAACCCCCGACCTCCCTGACGCCCCCTCCTCGGCCTCACCGCTTCCTCCCCCTTCTTCCTTTGCCCCCTCTGTTCGGCTGGGGTTGGCCGAGCAGAGGTGTCTCTGTTCGGCCGCCACTAAATGGAGCACCCCGGGGGAGCGCCGGGGAGGTCGGGGGGGAGGGCGGGGGAGGGGAGGGGAGGGAAGGAGGGGCAGCACCGGTGGTGCTCGTCGCCATTCGCCGGGGAAGAAGAAGAAGAAGAAGAAAAAGAGGAAGGGCATTTTAGTTTTTTCTCTGAGGGTAGCTTTGTCCAAAAATATAATGGCACACATGTAATTATTTGTAGGGTGGTTTTTTTTCATTTTTTTGGAGGTGACAATATCCCCTCCCGTTTGGGTGATGAAAAAGAAAAAGAAAAAAAGTTAAGTGACAAAATAATCCTTGAACTATTATTAAATTAACCATGAGTACTAGCCAAGTAATGGGCAGAGATGCATGGCATGCTACAGCACCTATCCCAGTTTTGAGTCAGGCTAGCACGAGTAATGCTAATTGTACTATTAATATTATACAATTGTGACGAAGAGAGAAAGGAGCTAAAGGATGTAGGTAATATATTATTATTTTTTATACTTGATACTCACTTTTCTCCTCTATCTACGCACTTCGATACTCTTTTTAATAAAAATCTCATCTCTTATCATTTTTTTTTCAAATTTGAATAAATAAGAGATGAAGGGATTCTTCTCCATTCTTACTTATTTCTCTCTCCTTTCCTCGAGGAATAGGAAGATTTAAAAGAGGCTCACTTGGTACCATAGAGATTTATCCCGAACTCCTTTACAAAAAATGTCTGTCTGTCCGTATTCGTCCGCGCGAGAGAGAGAAGTGCTTGCTCGTCGCCGTCCTTTCACCTTCGCTGTCGTCGATGCTCGTATCTTTTCCCTCACCCCTCCTCCCCAGCCTCCTCCTTCTTCCTCTTCCTCCCCCCTTTTTCCTCCTCTCCCTCCTTTCATCTACACGCGAGAGAGAGAGCGCGAGCGTCGCCGCCCGCCCGCACCTCTCCCCTCCTTCCTCCTCCCCCCTCCTTTCATCTACAGGCGAGAGAGAGAGAGCGCGAGCGTCGCCGCCCGCCCGCACCTCTCCCCTCCTTCTTCCTCCTTCCCCCTCCTTTCATCCCCGCAATAGAGAGAGACATTGCCGCCCACATCTCTCTTCCCTCACCCCTCCTCCTCCTCCTTACTCCTCCTTCTAGCCTCCTCTATCCTCTTTCTGTTTTGGTCGGTTTCTACCGCAACCGGTATAGTGGTTCCAGACGGTCAAAGAGCCTGGTCATACCTCACACTATGAGTACGGTCCAATTGGGTATTACATGTGTCCAACCCGAACCCGAACCCGACATTTTTGATCCGACGCACTCGGTCCTCTCAAAAATTAGTCTCTCGTCTCTTCAACGAAGCCCCGAGTTTTAAAGGAGCCGCTGTTGGAATTTTGGAGTGTGATGCTCTCTTGCAGTCATCATCTCTTCAAGCGCTTGATTTCTTCTTCTTCTTCTTTCGGTCATAGTAATAATATTGTGAGGCCATGGCTTTTAATCGGCCTCGGGAACCCAGGAGACAAATACAAGTCCACAAGGCACAATGTAAGCAACCCTTGACCCATTTTCCTTTTTTTTTTATCCCCTCTTTTTTGTTTTGGTTGAAGAGAAGAAAGGGGCTCTTTTAATAATCTATTGCAGGTTGGGTTCAATATGATCGACGCGTTTGCTGAGTCCCAAGGCATACCCATGAGCTCCGTCCATTGCAAAGCCCTCTTTGGCGAAGGTTTTCTCAATTGTTTTTTCATTTATTTTGTGATTGGTTTGGGGGAAATTTCATTTTTGGGCTCTTTTTGGTGACCCATTTATATTTAATTTTGTCATTTTTTTCTTCCAAATTTAGGAATGGTTGGGAACACCCCGGTTCTGCTGGCAAAGCCCCAGACGTATATGAATCTCAGCGGTGAATCTGTAAGCACCAAAAAGATTTTTCTTTTTCATTTTTTCTTTATTTTTTTACTGCACTTTATCTCTTTAATTGACTTGGGAGGCCATTTTCTGATCATGGATTGGTTCAAAATAGTTATTTGGATTGAAATTAACTATCAATATAAGGGAGGAGAGTATCAACTCAAGCTTCCATTGGGTTTTAAATTTTACCTGTGAAGGTTCTCTTTTTTTGTGCCTCTCTTATCCAGATCTAAAACCTTTCTAATCATCAGACTTATCACACACCCGCATTATTACACGTGTTTGCTACTAATTTGAGCTTGTCAAAACCCGTCTCTTATCTCAAGTCACATTTTTCACATTGTCCTCGTCAAGTTGCCATTAAGTGTGGAATCCTCTTAAACTAGCATACTGTCGTTGTCGGTGAGAAACTGACCGATCGATCAGGAGAAGGAGGAGGAGGAGCTGAGAGAGGAGGAAGGAGGGGTCGACACCTCTCTCTCTCTCTCTCTCTCTCTCTCTCTCTCTCGGATAAAGACGGACGGACGGACGGACAAACTATCTATATGAGTCACGGAAGAAAACCTCCCTTCGTTCGGTTTTGATAAATGGATGTTGATCCGCAGATAGAGGAATATGATAGAAACTCGGAACATTGAAATAAAAGGAGTACATGTGTGCTTATAGTTTGGAACTAACAGCTGAACGCAAGACGTTTGTAATGACTATACTATGATGAGTGGGATACTATAAATTGATGAAGCGAAAGGAGGAACCACGAATTGATATGAAGCGAAAGGAGGAACCACAAATTGATAACTAGAAAATTGTCTTTTTTTTCCAATGTATCTTTATTTTATTTTTAAGTAGGAAAGGACTCAAAGAGAACCTATAATGTTTAAATTTCCCTTGCCTTGTATTTTTTAGCAAATTGAAGCTTTCACGCCTTCATGTCATGTCTAACGGTCCTAACTATTTACTTATTTGCTTTATGCACTAGTTTCTCGATGCATTTCATTATTTAGTATAAACTTTAGTTTAACTCTTATCCTAGTACTTATGGATTAAGAATATGACCTCCAAGGAAGATCACTCCCCTCTTCTGAGCTTTACACATTTATCCTTGGGTCATGTCTTCCCTGAAGTATGTCTTCTTAGTCTAGATTCAGGACATGAGTAATATCACGTAAAATGCATCTCATATCTTTCTCCATGGTGTGAAGTTGCATGACTTTTTAGCATCCATTTTTGTTTTTGTGTTTCTTCTTGAGGAATAGTTGGTTCCATAATTGAAGGTTTATGGATATGAAATTAAAAAAAGTTCAGTCATATGATATCCATGCTATTATGGAGCATTAGGAATGGGAAGATGTGTCTACTCAAGTTTGAGGTATCCACTTAACATATTGAAGCATTATACATCTCACCAAGTCCTTGCCACATTTTCATTCGTCGTTAGTTTGTATTCTTCCACTGAGAGCAGAGATTTCTCAAGTTGAGAATGGCCTCTATATGGAACTATCTTTTCAAAGAGTGAATTTTTGTACTGGGAAATTGACTCATTCTCTCCAAAGCTTCTGATCTACAATTAGCCTTGATATTTATTATCATCAAATGAAAGGGGCATTCTTGATGATAAATTTGTGGGGGTGGCATAAACCTTAACAAAAATCAAACTGCCCTCTTACGAGAACAGGGTTAATAAATAAGTTGGATTTAAGAACATAAATGGACATTGATGATATAGTTTTGAAAGTAAAAGGAAAATAGGGAAAAACTAAAAAGCTTTAAATGCTCAGATAAGAGATGTATGCTTCAAGAAGTAATGAAGATGAGCTCCAAAGCCTTGTCATAATGTGGAATTGTGGAGAGAAAATTGGAAGAACGTATAAGCTCGTTGGGATGACCCAATTTACATGTTGCCTGTCTTCCAATAACCTCATTTTATCTTTGAGATAATTGTCTCTTCTGATGCATCTTTCAAAGATCTGTGAACATTATTGTGTTTGTAATTAGTTACTGCAAGAGGCGAAGGGTTATGGTGATGGGAGTATTTTTCACATAATTATTAGGAATTCACGATTTTCAGAAATAATTGAAATTCAAAGACTCTTTTAAGTGACAACTCTAACTGGACAGCAAGCTGAATTGGGAAAGCAGGCCAGAAGACATGAATAAAGTTTCCCATGTGGCCTCTTTATATTCTACCACTTTTAAGGAATTATGACAGGCGAGGATCTAATTTGAGGAAGGAACTGCCAACTGCGGTTGAAATTGTATACCGTTATTTTAACTTAGAATAAACAATTAAACTACAATAGTAGAAGTGAGTAGAGACCTGGGGTATACGATCCACCTACCTTTGATATTACTTTCTTTACTTCTCAAGCTGAGCATCTAGATTGCAAAATAACTGATGGGAAACCATAATTTTAATCATGTTGTGAACCCATGATCCCATGTTGATAGGAAAATGTTGAAGGGCAGTCCAGTTATTTGGTTAAGCCATGTAAATAAGTGGACAATTAATACACCACACAATCGTACATTCTCGATTTCTCTGTTCTCTCTATTTGTGCTAATCTGCTGGTCTCTTAATAGGTTCCTCTTAAAAGGAGGGTAGTTAAAATCACGACTTACACACACAAATTCCTATATCCCATCTCAATTATATGCATCTGTTCTTGCATCTAAAAGAGATGGATATGTGTGAACATACAGTGTTACAGTGTACTGTTTTGAAGTTCAGGATTATGTTTAGATAATAAAGCTCTGTGTTAGAACTTCTATGGGATGACTGTTTCTTCTTTTGATTGTGTATCACAGACTGGGCCACTTGCAGCTTATTACAAACTCCCATTGAATCGTGTCGTTGTGGTATGTTATCATTCAGCTTTTGTTTTCAATATCTGTACTTAAGAGCGAAACTAATGTGATTTATGTCCTGTGTATATAGATATATGATGATATGGATTTGCCATGTGGAGTCCTTCGTATACAACCACGAGGTGGTCATGCACACCATAAAGGGTATGAGAGGCACGATTTAAAGTTCCCTTGTTTTCATGTACTTCTTCTCCATGCAGTAACCGATAGATAATGCTTCCCAAGACTATGGATCAAGAACAATCTCTTAGGTTAGGATTTCAGATCAAAATCTAGGCTGGTAGATCAGACAAAACATTGTCTAACACTTTAACAGGAAACCGGTCAAATTCATTATCATCATAGTATGATTGTTTAACTTACTCTTTAGGTATTATGTTGACAGTGGTGGTCATGATGAGAATTGAAGTGTTTACTGCTTCTTTATTTCTAGTTAGTCATTCTAAATCCTTTTGCTTGATACATGTTTGAGCTTCAACTCATAAAAACTTGCTTCTGGTAATTACTTGTGTTCAGCGCCAGAAAATCATATCCACTCTAAGTAACCTGTCCTTAGTACGATTGATTTACATATAATCCCCTTTATGCCCTTAAAAAGACTTATTTTTTAGTATAAGACTTCTTTACTGAGCAATATTTTACTTTATGAAAGCTTATACCGTCGATTGTTTTGTTCTGTGATTAAAAAGTAGATCCGTGCTTGTAGTTTTTTTTTTTTACTTTTGTGACTCTCCTTTTCTGACAGGATATTACTATAGTAAGTCGTTATATCAAGTTTTAGTTTCTAATTCACATGCAAATGATTTATTTTCTCCAATCTGGTTTCCGGTCCTTAATGATGAGTGAATCATGTAAAAGTTTTGAATTGACATCTTCGTTGCAGTTGACCTTAGTTTTATTTAATCATTACATTGATTTGACTTATTCTTAAAGGGTGATCTTTTGCTTTAGCCCTTTGATTTTACGAGTGCTAAAAAGATAATGCAGTTCTCTATAACAAACCTAGCCTTCTTACCCGGTTTTTTTTAACCATTGCTAAGTCTAGGTGTTAGTTGACTTGAATTGTGTATCCATCAAGGGAGCTTACTCTTTGTGCTTGACAGTCTTCCAATTTGTTCAAATGGCCTTCTCAGACAGGAGCTTTAATGAGCTGTTCATGATTAGCTATGTTTTCCTGTAATTTTCTTTCTTCTTCTCAATTTAAGATTGGACTTCTTTGTGAGCTTCTGTTAGGCAATGTTTATGCCTTATCCACAAGTGGGTGAATTATGTATGTTGCCACCTCTAGTATTCTTTTTCTATCACATCTACAACATTCTGCTATGGATCCTTCATTTGAACTACTTGCTGGATGAATTGACGGCTATTCCACCCCTTATCCTATACTTCTTAGATCTTCCATTCTGACATCATTCTCAAGGTTCTGCTTCTCAATTGGTGAGATCTTTCTCTTACTTTGGCCATTGCTTATTGTTCCGTATTTTAATTACCAGGGAATGGATCTTTCAACCACTGTGCTTGTGTAGATAAGGAGTTCAGAGATGGCGTTTTCAACTACATATCTATGCTGAGAAATCATGCAAACTCTACTTCTACATTGCATTACCTGGCTAGTCTACTTTATTATCAGCATCCTTAACCTTGCATGTCACTGATACCAGCTTCAAGCATATTCAGTAGCTTGCTTACAGGGAATATCTGCATGTTAGCTACCAATTTGAATGGTGAGCACACCATTATATGCAGGCTGCTTCAATCTTCTTGCTTACAGGAGATGACAGGCTCCTATTCAAATAAGTCTACTGTCTTCATGCATTCTGTCAGTGACTCTTCACATAGTTAGCTTATGAAACTGAATGCAAAGACAAATAGCTCACTGAAAGAAATGCTTGGTAGAGATGCAGAATAATTTGATATTTTGTGCTTATGACTGCACAACCAGTCATCTCTTACAGAATCTGTGAGAACTCCTGTAGTCCCAGGCCCACAGTACATGAGTAGACTCTTTTAGTATTCCATCTTTAGCTGAGACGAAGGAAAAATTCCACTGTTTTCTTGGAAATCTTAACATTCCTCAGAGTCTATTTTAGAAACTTGGAGCATTTAATTTCCTATTTTCGTTCTTCTGATAGTAGTTTTCTTCCTATTTGTTGGCTCACATGTATTGATCATGGTTACTAATGTCATTTAGTAATAACTCTATCCACGGCCATCTTCCATATGCAAATCCATCCTTTTGTTGTCTATCATGTACAGAACCAGCACAAAATAACCTGTAGGCTAAAAGCCTTATATCATTATTCTTAAACATGTGTTTTTTATATTACTGATTATTTTTTTTGAACTGGTAAGCATCAAAACTGAAATGGAAACTCAAAGCTGAAGCTGTTGAAACTGCCATAACAACCAAAACTTCGAGAGGGTGACTAATCATGTTTGTAAATCAAACCTTTTCAAATCTTGTTCAAACTTTATTTTTCATTGATATTGATAGTGTGCAAGATCGATTAACCAATGTGAAGCTTGACATGGAATTGACAGTCACGAATAAGATTTTCTGTTATGCAAAAATTTTCTAGGTTGAAATGACTTGCTGGGTTGAAATGCTTGCATCACTTCTTCGGTTGACTTGTAAGAACGAGGCTGCATGAATAAACCTAATTGATCCAGTTATCAGAGCAAGCTTGCACGTGCCTTGTTGTGCTTGAACCAAGCCCCAGATATACTTAAGGCATCTGAAAACCTATACATGAGCTGCAGGGAAAAAATAAATGCTTATGGTGCCCAAAATCTAAATGAACCCAATTTGAATTAGTCAAGCTCAGATCTCTTCAAGCTTATTCAAATCTGTACTTGCAATAGTCCACTGTTTCTCATGCTCAATTTTGAATATTTCCTAGAGAATCATCAACGATAAGATGTGAGTATCCACATTGGCACACCATTAAAATGTCTAAGGACCTTCTGTCGTACTAATCTCGAAATTCTTTTTGGCAATATGAATCCTTGGAAAAAATCTATTTACACTTTTGTTATTTAAAGAAAAATAAAGGAAAATTTGTGTATAGTAATAGAGGAGATTAGGCACTGTCTTCAACGGTCTAAATCACCTTTCAATTTCATCTAGGGTGATGTATCTTGTCAAACAAAGAAGTGAGAAGAGCTCCAAGCGGTTCCTTGGAGGGGGATTGAGCTTTCTTAGTTTGCTTGAGGTCTTGATGTGGAGCCTAGAGACACAGAAACTGAGTTTTTTTTCCTTTGAGCTTGAACAAAATAGTTACATATTAGATATCATTCAAGGTGAGTTCCTTTCATGATGATGGTGCAAGCGTGTTAAAGGTTGGGGTTGGGGCCTGAGCAGCCTAAAGAATTTTGGTTAGAACCAGAGTGAATTATGTAGGGTAACATGTAGTGGCTCATAATGGAGAATAGACGGGTCCTTCGAGATAGGGCAGAAAGCTACTAACATTAACAGTTGAAATTTGATAATTTCAGTCATTGGTTTTGTTGGCACTTATCTAAGGCTTTGACACTTCATTAGACACAACTCAAGGTTTGAGGAGTGGCCAAGTCATCATCGGCATCACAGCAGAGGAGGCAAAGTTGGCCTCCATCTCAACATCTATAAGAGGCTGCCGGTATTGCAGACTCTACAAATGGACCATTTTTAGGGGTTGGATTGGGTTGGGTTTTTTTTTTTTTTTTGGGGGGGGGGGGGGGGGGGGAGGCAACATGCCTGCGCATAATGACCCATTTTTTATTGCCAAATAGATAGGTGCACTTTTTTCAAAAATCAAACACCTGCCAAAATGATGGAGTCTGAGTCAGCGTCAATGATGTCGTGTCAGAGACCAATGACTGTTGGAGGTTGATTGTTATGAAGCACCTTTTGTGTGGGAGAGGGGGGACATGCCTAAGCATGATCACCCACTATTGCATTGCCAAACAGATGGGTGCATTTTTTTTTTTTCAAAAATCAAACACCTGAAAAAATGATGGAGAGTCTGAATCAGTGTCAATGATGTCAGTGCTGGAGACCAACGACTATTGGAGGTTGATTGTTGTCAAGTGCCTAGAGTCTCTCAATCACCTTGTTAAGCTTGGCAAGTCGACCAACTTTCATTGTGATTAATTTGAGAGTGAAGTGGCTCTACATCACCAGTGGTTGATTAGGGTGGCAAAGAAGTTTCTAACCAGCACCAACTCAGATTTAAGAAATCAGTCTTTTTCCGAGCGATTTCTTATGGAGATCAATAATATCTACCCAAAGTGCGGTGTTGGAGAGAATCTTTGATGAATGGGTAAAAGAGAGTTTTCATTGATCAAGAGTATGCATGAGGTCGCTGACCACCCAAGGCTGTCGAGAAGCATCCTATCATGATCTCCGGCTGAAGTGTGGTATCTGAAGTGATCCACAATGACGCTGGTGTAAGAGGTCAAGAATTGCTGGAGGTTGGTTTTTGCAAAGTGCCTTTCAGGGAGAAGCTTAGTCACCTTGTTGAGCTTGACAAGCCGACCAACTTTCAACATGATCAATTTGAGAGTGGAGCAACTCCACATCACTAGTGGTAGGTTAAGGAGCCATGACCAAGGTGTGGTGTTGGAGAGAATCTTTGATGAAGGGATAAAGGAGAGATTTCATGGCTCAAGAGCAAGCATGAGGTTGTTGACCACCCAAATCTGTCAAGAAGCACCCTATCCTACTTCCGGCAAAGTGAAGCAAAGATGAAGTATCCGTGATGTAGCGAAATAATTGCTGAATATGATTGGGATGAGCTGCATGAGCAGACAGCAGCCAAGCCAGCATGGCCTCTTTCAAGTGGCCAAGAAATTTCTTAACCAGAGAGAGGACCTAGAACTGGCTGCAATTTGGTAGGAACAATGACCATATCTGGGTAAGCCCTTTGAAGTCGAATGAGATGACCAGAGGACGGAGAAGGGGAGTAATTTGCTGGTAGGCTTGTGGAGAGCGGCATAGTAAGATGTTGGGGATGGGGATGAATTAATTAGAGAGGGGGAGTACATTTGCAAGTGGAGGAGGATGTGAAGGGGTTGGCGATGCTGAGGGGAAGCCCTAGCGCTCCCACAGCGCGGGGGGGGGGGGGGGGGGGGGGGGGGGGG